>JAVRRP010000921.1:0-12861 GCA_036872775.1 Oleoguttula sp. CCFEE 5521 | reverse complement strand
GGGGGGGGGGGTGAAAAAAGACGCCACCCCCCCCCAAAAAAAAAAAAAAAAACCCGCCAAAAAAAAAAACGTAGCGCTCAGCCCATGCCATAAGCCAGGTAATCCGAACCCCCGATACACCTTCGCAGTGCAGTCCAGGGGGCCAGTATACAGGCGCGCGGATTTGGATTTGGCGTACTGGACCTGGAGACGGGCTTTGACATGCTCAATCGGCGCCGCGATAAGACTCACCGTCCACCCGGCCGCCACGCCAGCAAAACCATGACCCAAGACTGGCAAGCGATCTCGCGCCGCTTCTCTACCCTTCCAGATTGAGGATACCTGGGAGAGCCGGTACGGCTGGTACACGTGTGTGTTCAGGAGCCGGCGGTAGAGCGTTAGCGAGCCGAGCATTAGGGAGTCCATTAGTATCCAGCCTACTAGCGGGGGGGTGGCGCCTTTGTAGAGGCCGGAGGGGCCTTCCTTGCGGAGGGTTTGGAGAAGGCAGTCTAGGGGGCCGTGGAATTGGGTTTTGGTTGAAGTCTGCAATCGCACTTTGATCGTATCGAAAGGATGGCTGGAGTTGATGTCAGGAAATGACTCAGCAGGTGTTACAGATACAACATGCTCACCCAACGCTCAGCTTCGCGATTCCTGAAAAGACACCCGCCACGAAGCCAGCATAGTTCTTTCGAACTGGTTCGCCCTTCACTAGGGCGGCTTTGGTGTTGGTGACAGGGCTTTCTGCCAGCGTGGGGATGGTGCTGACATCTTGGACAGACATCAAGGGGCGGGACGATCAGTGCGTCGACGTCTGGACATGTCGCAGACAACGATGGATCCTTGTACGCTCGATAAGCACGAGATGGACTCGGTGATATGTTTGATAGCCCCGAAGTCCGCGATGGTGACATCATGAGGCCCAGATCCCACGTCGAGGAGATTAGCGAGGAAAAGTGACATTTCTGGGTGGGGCTGGGAGTGAAGATCTGGTGGAGCTTGACATGTGACAGCAAAGCTCCAAGACGGTCTCCTTCTCACCACCGCCCACCACTCCCCATTGCAACATTCCCGCTTACACCACCATGGCCTCTACTGAACGTGTCGTCGACAGCTCCAAGGTGTGGACCACACTCATTACAAATTCCAAGTATTTGTCTGGTCTCCTCACCCTCGACTACTCCCTCAAAGCCTCTGGGTCCAAATACCCTCTCGTCGCCCTCTACACCGACACCTTCCCTGCCGATGGCCACGCCGCCCTCGACGCTCGCAAGATTCCAAAGAAACGCATCCCCTACCTCCTCCCCAAGACGCCCAAAGACTTCACAAACGACCCGCGCTTCTACGATTGCTGGAGCAAGCTCACGCCCTTCAGCCTCGTAGAATATGACCGCGTCGTGCAACTCGACAGCGACATGCTGTGCCTGCAGAACATGGACGAGCTGATGGACATCGAGCTCGATTCGCCGGAGTTGGAGGGCAAGGGGAAGAGGGTATTCGCAGCGAGTCACGCGTGTGTGTGTAACCCGCTCAAAAAGCCGCATTACCCAGCAGATTGGACGCCGGAGAACTGCGCGTTCACGAGCCAGCATGGGGATCCGGAGACTGCGCAACGGGAGGGCGCGAAGTCGAGTGCTGGGTTGGGGATGCCGAACGGCGGGTTGCAGGTCGTGAATCCGAGTCAGGCGACGTATGATCTGATTGCTGAGGCGCTGAATTCGGATATCACGGACTCGTATGAGTTTAGCGATCAGTCGCTACTCGGGGATCTGTTCAATGGGAGGTGGGTGGGGATACCGTATATCTACAATGCATTGAAGACGTTGAGGTGGAAGGGCGTGCATAGTGACATTTGGCGGGACGACAAGGTGAAGAATATTCATTACATTCTGAGTCCGAAGCCTTGGGATGAGAGTACGGAGGACAAGGCGAAGGAGGGGAGGGAGGAGACGTTCAAGTGGTGGTGGGATGTTCACGAGAAGAGGTTGGCGAAGGAGAAGAAAGAGGGGATCGAGGATGGGTTTTGAGGCTGGCAAAGCATCGTGTCTTCCACTGTGTGGAGACCCCTGCTCTGCATTCGAATTGGGCAACGTTTGGTTGTGTACAAAAGACGAAAGGCTGTCGTCGAACTACATGGCATTCGGTGTACCTTAGTCACACTCTCAGGATTGTGCGATGCAGCTGGAAAGTACGACGATGTGGAGTCTACAACCGCGACTACCTCGCCGACAATCGAGAGAGAGCCGGTGGCAACTACAGCCACCCACTGGAACAGGCCTTTGTTGATATGCCGTCCTCACTCCGGATATCATACGGCGTCTCCACATATGTACTCTGTATAGCACATATCTCACACCTCACAGCAGCATCCACGTTTCGCAGCAACACTCCTACTTCGCAGCAGTACCCACGATTCGAAATAATACTCCAGCATCGCAGCAAGGTTCCTACCTCGAAGCAGCACTGCTCGACTTCGTCTTCCGTAGAGTATCGATCGCTGCCAATACCTACCTTGCCACAAAGGGGAAGCTTGAGACAAGATGACGCGGCGCACATCGCTCGTCCGAAGCCTGTCGGCCATCAGGGACCGTTTTGGCCGACGTAGAAGCGACGGTACTCAAGACCAAACTCAAAGAAACGGGACCGTTCAGGTCGATGGTGCTGCTGGGCACCACGGCGATGCTGTTGCCACAGGCGAGACCAGAGAGGAGACAGAGGGTGGCGAACTACCAAGCAATCGATGCGACCGGGAGGCTGCCTTGAGAGGTCGAAGCAGTGAGCGGCGGAATGACCGTCCGCTCGTCCTTCCTGTCAACACACCAGTGGAGCCTGCCAGGATCACCGCGAATAGTGTTGAGAGTCAGGATCTCCCTCTCGCCGCCTACGCACCACGGTACACTGAGCGTTACGCTGAAGATGCACCTCACTACCTGCCCCAGACGCCCTCATCTCTCAGGAGGGCTCACACTTGGCATAGCGTACGTGATGACGAGCAAACCCAACCCCTGCGTTCTCTACACATCGATGGTCGATTGACACCGCCGAACCAGCAGGTTATCTTCGACGATCAGCAGCCTGTGAAGCAGTTGCCAACGCAAACCTCGACTCCTGGACATGGTAGAAAGCACAGTGGTCTCCACGAGAACAGCACGGAGAACGATACACTCGAAGAAGCACCCGAGCCCACCGAAAGGCGGACGCACAGACACGTCTGCAGGCAGCCACCATGCTACAGATCTGCCACCCCTGAGAACTCATGTTCCTCATGCCTCTCAGTTGCCGTGATAGGCGACGTAGGCTCAGGTCGTCTTAGCCGTAGACCCCGAGGCTATACACACTCTTACGTGGAGAAGGACCGCGAAGCGATCGACGAACACGAATATCCGGAGACAGACCTCAAGAACTCTAACGCACACAAGCGAATGGAGGCAGAGAGGGCACATGAGAAGGGCAAAGCAATGAGGAAAGATCGCGACACTTCGTTTGATTCACATGGGACACCATGGCAGACCGCGATCGGGACCGCAGGACTGTTGCTCGGCTCCGATTCGCAGGAGGTACCACGCCAGACCGCGATCGGAACGGCAGGGTTGATGCTCGGCTCCTCCCTCGTAAAGGATCCCAATGTAAGCTACACAGCGAACAACTTGCCCGGCGATCTTGGTCCGAAAGATCCTCGCCGATCCAGCGTACCAAAGCCGCAGGTAGCACCACAGACGGCACTTCCAGCGGTTGAGAATGATGATACGCCGTCTTTAGCACCCCAACCGGCAATTAGGCCTTCGCCATCTTCCTTTGAGCTTGACACTCAGTCCTTCAACCCCGGTGGCTCCGACCCAACTCCTTACGGTGCACCAGGTAATCGAGGCAATGGACGAGATTACCCAGTCACTGGGCAAGGTAACCCATCATTTGCCTCGTCAAGAACAGAGATGCCCGACGCCCCGCCGCGACAGCCGAGCATCGCTGTGTCACCACTCACTGTCCGACCCAACGGTGATATGCTCGAGCACTTATCGCCATCGCTGTCGAATGAAGTCGCACAAACGGACGCCGACGAGAACATTCGACCACTTGATGATCAGCATGCAGAAGCGCCGGGTGAGGGATTCGCGCGACTGCGCCTCAATCAGCCACCGGGTGATGAACAGCGAGACGGCATATCCTCCAGTATTCCCTCACCGCCACATAACGACTCTGTTGCCGAGCCACAAGCAGTTGCACCCGAGCCAAACAGGAACATCAAAAGGAAGGAGAAAGCCGGTGGTCAAGGCGATTCGTCACGTACGACGGATCAACAGGTCTTCAGCCTTCGACTTCCCGACTCTCTCATCTCCGAATCGCCTCGTATGCTAGACACAGTCAGTATGCGGGATCTCTACCACCAACAGATCGTCCAAGCTGTAAACGTCGACCGCGAGAGCGGGAACCCTGAGGAGGAAGAATCCTCCGAACCGCCTGTAGTCGGCGATGCGCTTAACTTGTGGCGCGAGGAGTCCGACGATCCCTTCATTGACAGGAGGCGTCGCGACAGCGTGCTCTCTTATTGGGGCGATCCGGCAAAAGATCCCGTTCTCGACCGAAGGCGGCGAGACAGTGTGCTCTCGAACTGGGGCGACTCAGTCGAGGACGAGGCAGCGGAATCACCTACAGCACCACAAGTACCGATCGCAAATCCATCAAGAGAGGAGGTGGGTACGCTGAGTCGTATCTGGGGAGCTTTCAAAGATACTTTGGACGTTTTGGGCGGAGACGACTTGGCCATCCGACCGGCCTTGCCTGTGGAGATGGACGTTAAGCAAGGGGGCAGATGCCGATCTGGACTGTTCGCCACTGGCTGGGGTGCGCTGCGTGATGCACTTGACAATACTTCGACGTCAGTGTAGGACGCTGACGAGCCCGCTGATGTTCTGCAAGACAGCGCTGCATCGAATAGCCGATCATTGCCCGAGAGAATATTGGCTTCTGCAACAGGTCGTCAATTCAAAGCTGCGAATAGCAGACGTGTGAGCAACGACCTAGCGCGCAGAACATTTGCACAGCTTCAGTGCTCTCCGTCGGTTACTCCACGTGTGCCATACAGTCTTGAGTGCTGCAAAGTCCCGTTAGCGACCGCTTCGACACCTCGACGGCGCAGGCGCAAGCGCGCGGGCTTTGTAGATAGTCCCAGTCGCAAGACTTGGCGTGGAAGCCCGGACATCGACCCGAGCTATTCGACAGACGAAGAGCATCATGCTACGGAGTCAACGCTAGGCGCACATATGGACGAGGCTGAGCGCAGCACGAACGCAGAAACTGGCACTACCGGTAGTGACTCATACGACTCTGATGATGCTGGAACCAGCGATATCCGTCGTGACTCGCTAGTGTCGAACGACAGTTCTGGGAAGGCGATTGCTCACAAGTGCGACGACATTGCGAGTGGTGCGCCTACGATCATCGGTGGTCTGCACTTCAATTGCAAAGAAGACGACGCTCATGATGGAACCGTGTTAATCTGGGCTGCCTCGGAGCCGGGGAACTTTGATCGTACACCGAAGTCATTGGAGCAAGCGAAGAGAAAACTTCGGAAGATGGTCTTGACAGAGTCGCCCTCATCCTCCAACGCAGCGCCGGCGAAGCCATTCGCTCCATCTGTCCCACCCGCAAAGACAGTCGCACCAGACTCGGAAGTTCTCAAAGCAGTATCAAAAGCCGAAAAGTTGATAGCACCACCGTTTGATCTTCATGCTCCCTTTGATCCGATCGGAGATGCTGTCAAGAAATCCCGACAGCTTATTGGCTACGCAAGAGACACCAACGAGAGGATCCAGAACTCTCGTGGGTCGAGTGGCGCATCTACACCTAGTCGCTCTCTCTCGTTACGGGTGAGTCCAGCTCAGCGACCCATGACTGGACCTGTATTACCATTGACCCTACACTCAATTTCTCGAGAGCAGACGAAGCGCGACTCTGTCGTTACACCGAAAGCCAAAGGCAAGGCGACACTCCCTCTCACACCAGCCCGTCAACATGGACAAGCTGATCCACACCAGCTCAGCCCAAAAGCCAACCGGCTGAGCTCCGATGATCTCTTCCCCGACATCTACAAGTCGCCTGTAATAGGCAGTCGTTACCGCTCTCCTACGACTCAAGAGCGTGACAGAGATCTGAACGACCGCCTCGCTCTCAACGCCAGGAAGTCTGCACCTACCGGGACAGAAGTGCACAACTTCGCCACAGGCTCCAGGAATGTGAGCGGGCTATCAGAGCCTGGGAGTCTTCGTGACGTCCTGCTAAAGGGTGCGAAAGAGAACGCACCGGAAGGAGAGGGCGTGGAGGTGCACGACTTCGCTACTGGAGAGAGGGATGTAGGAGGGCTAAGTGAGATTGACTGGGTACGTGTTCTCCTTCTCCGTGTTGAGGCGAGCAGGAGGGAGGAAGTTGTGGCTATGCAGGCAGTACCTTGAGCGGGGCTCGCCGTTGGACTATCGCTTCAGGACAGCTAGGCACTCCCGCCGATCAGAATGCATTGCTGATGATTTCTCTTCTATCTACTAGTGCCGTACCTCAAGCTCATCGCAGTCAACGCCCTCCAAGCGGTCACTCGGCATTCAGCTGAAGTCCGGCCGCTGGTCGATCAGAGCGCCGAAGAGCTCACCAATTGTGAAGACCAGCTCCATCGATGCTGGACTGGTCAACGCCAGCATGTCACGGTTGTACGATGTCGTCTCTCCAGTCAGTACTACATCTATGCGATCCAGCTACTCTGGTCAGTCTGTCGCCGCGAAGGAGAATGCTGCCCCTGCGATGGCTGCAGACGCAATGTTGCCAGCGAAGCTGAGGGTGAAGCGCCGCAAACGCTCAACACCACACTTCGCTTTAGACTAGGAAGGAGCGATGGAGGGACAATGAACACTCGCTAGAGGCACACCGCCCCGCACCACACGTGCATACTTCACTGGCAGTTCATAGCGAACGTGGTAAACAACGTCCACTTGTTCACCTCACTCACCCATTCACTTTCAATCGTTCCCATCCATTGCACTCATCAGCAACCACTCAGCATGCCTCGCCTCCGCAAAAAGAAAACCGGCGCAGAACTCAACATTGAGCTCATGGAGCGCGATCTTGCCGCCCGCCGTGAACGCGGCGAGGCGGAACCGACGATATATGATGAATCGTACTTCCAAAACTTGCGTAAGGTATATGACTCCCGTTCCCCTTCACGCTCCTCCTCCACATCGTCTTCGCGTAGCGGCGGCGGCAGCAGCATCAGTCGTGTTCCTCTCCCCATTGATCCCCAACAACGCCGCAAAGCGCGCATTGCGGAGGAGATGAAGGCAAAGAACGTTGAGAACAGCAGGAAGGCGAACGAGAAGCGGCAACGGGAGATGGATGACGATTGGAAGGAGAGGTATGAGAAGGCGAAGGCTGTGGCTGCAGAAGCTACGGCGAGGCTTGAGAAAGCTGAGGCGGCGTTGAGGGAGGAGTATGATGAAGCGGTGAGGGGGAGATCGATGTTTGTGGTTGAGCGGGACGAGAATGGAAATGAGGAAGTGATGGAGCCGCTGCCGAAGGGCGCATTCGGGGGTCTCGGGGTGGAGATGTTGCCGCAGAGGACGTTTGGGGATGATGACGTCGAGCCCATGGAAATGCTGCCATCGACGACATTGAATGATGACTTCGAGGAAGGGGAAATACGAGAGCACGAACTTCCACCTAGACCTCACTCGCCACTACTACCCCCAACGCCGAAGATGGCTTCTCGTGCCACGATGCCGAGATTGACGAGAACGACTTCGACAAGTGATGTCAATGAGTCCAAGACGATTGCTCAGATTGCTGCGGAGAAGCAGGCAAAGGAGCCGGTGAGGGAGCAGGAGGAAGTGCACGAGGCCACGGATGACCCGAATATTCTGCACTACGCCGATGTGTATGAGCGGCCGCTCTACGGTATGTTCGACGCCGCACAGACACCGATGCTACCTCCCTACCCGATTCCAACGCGAGATACGAATCAGCTGAACGCGGCGTGCCTCGAGCATGACAGCTCCTCGCTGCGCAGCCAGGACAACGCCAATGCCGAGAGGTATCCCGCAACCATCGGACTGCATACGGACATCAGTATGATCAAGGATCCGGAGCTCTTCTACCGTGCGCAAGGGATGAAGAGACAGCAGCAGTATGAAGAGGTCAGGGAGCGCAAGAAGATTTCTGCTGAGCTCGAGGCGATGCAACGCCTAGGCCTCATTGACCCGGACAAGGATGTGTTGGCGGGTACGATCGTGCCAGGGCCGAAAGGATCGGTAAGTTATTTCACGAAGTACGGGCAATACTATGGAGAGGAACTGAGGTCGGGGTACGAAGTAGAGAAGGAGGCGAAGGGTGAGTTTCCCCAGAAGTGAAGTGAGATGATAGGAGGCGCTTGGCGGCGCGGGGCCGTTCCGCGGCTCGCGTTTGATTAAAGACGCGGCTTCACTCGGACATTTACTGATACAACTTCACCAGAAACCGCAGAACAGGAGCAATTCGAAGCTTGGCTTGCTGATCAACGCATCGATATCGATCAACTCAGTATTGACGATATCAAAAAGCGCTGTCGATCGACCGACTCGCTAAAGACTGCTTATCACGCGAGTGAAGCTCAGCAAATCCCACTGTCGGCCTATCGCAGCCAACACCCTGCACTGCGTCCAACAGCGACTCAAGTTGAGTCCGACGAGGATTGTCTCATTGACGGCGAGGTGGACATCTATGAAGGCACCTGATTGCCATTCGATCTGAGTCACCAAGATCGCTCAGGCCGGGAGGAGATTCATTGCTCATCACATCGTCCAATATGGCGAACAACAACGGCGCAGCAAACGCAGGGATGTATGCTGCAACGGCTGGCATTAATGGCATGCCTGCAGCAGGTCATCACAGCGATATGCAGACGCTGATGCAGAACATGGAGACTTTGTCGGGGTGGCTGCAGCAGAATCGCGAGGACTTTCTTCGTGTGCAGGAAGGGTTGGAGCAGGTGGAGAGGCGGAACGTATGTGTTCTTCATCCATCGCGGGAGGAAAGTGATGTAGGAGAGAAGGCACGTTGTAGTGACAGCTTCCGTAGGCTAGATACCCACCTGGCTTACCAGCTTTGCCTGGTATCAATGGAGACTCTACCCAATGTATGTCTCCTTCATATCGTCGACCACGTGACAGTACGTCGCTAACGTGGCGGTATTCATAGCTCCCCAAGCCGAAGATACACCAACCCTCACCACCCTCAGGCGCTCCCTCTCCGAAGCAACCGCCCGCATCGCTGCCCTCCAGAACACCGCAACCGAGCACGCCCGCCTCCAGTCACTCTACGAAGACACTCTAACAGAAGCGACCGAGCGCATACGTAATTACGTTTACGCCCAGAACGAACACCTCTTAGCAGTCCACAAACACTACACCGAACTCCTTGCGCAAGCACGTGACGAGACACTGACAGCACAGCGAGTCCACTCCGACTGGCAAGCGGGTCTGGGTAGACTGAATGAGGAGATGAGGAAGGTAGTAAAGTCAAGAGAGGAGGAAGGAGCAGGGCCGTGGAGGAAGAGAGTGGGAGCTTTGAGAGAGGAGAACGCTGTGTTGAGGCGGCTGGCTGGGTGGCCGCCTGCTGAGCCTGAGGACGAGGCAGAGGGGGATGATGACGGCGAGAAGGAACAAGATCCTGTGATGGAGCAGGTGCATATGACTGGAGGGGATCTGCTGAAGGAGAGAGTGTTGCAGGAACGGATGGGGCAGCCTGCAGGCGGGCGCTGAGGTCGTATCCCTCATGAATTACAGACAGAGCAGATCGGTGAAAGCCTGCACTGCCAGTGACACCAATGGTGTGGTTGCAACAACGCTGTAACAGCAGTCATCGCTGCCTTGACGTCGACTTCTTGCTCGGGCGCGCCAGCAAAGCAGGTTCGTGCGAAGGATCGACTCGGCGAAGGCTGGAAGAGCTTCACGGCCTGAGTTGTCGAGCGAACGAACACAGGATGCTATCGCAAGGCGCGCTTTCAGGGCTGGGGTGAGCTGCTGCGTGCCTAGGGCAGCAGTTTGCTTTGACTTTGGAGAATAAGGCAGCGTGTCGCGTGCCTTTGAGTTTCACGATGATTGCGTGGTGTCCGGTGGTCGACACAAAACCCGAGCTCGCAAGGCATGTTATTATGTTGTCTCCTCCAACATCTGCTTCCCTTAAGTGAGGTGCGGGCACTGCCGCAAGCTCGACTACCCTGCAGATGCGCAACATCACTTCCAAGATTCCATTTTATCAGCATCAAGTACATCACATTGGCCATTATTGCCTCTAGACTCACCCGAGACGATAGCAGGTACAGTCGCCCACCCGGAGTCATCGAGTCGCGTGATGTTCGAGGGATATCTGGGCTGGCGCGCTTCCTTGTCGACCAGACATGGGCGGAGCTGACAAGCTCATGCAGTTGCTGCAGATCAGCCTCGCTACCAGACAATCACACACCCTGGACACGTCTGGAGCGGGTCACGACCTGTCAACTTCGGCCACATAGTAGCCTGATGATCACCACCCGTCTAGACTTGGCTGAGGCTGGCTGTAGGGCTGTCGACGACTAACGTGATATCCCACAGGGCTGCTATGTCGAGCATGTGAGATCACTATAGCGATCGTGAAGTGGGTAGGTGTCAAGGGTCTTCGACAACTCCGCAGTGCGATCCGGTTCCAGGAAATTTCGAGTGCAAACCACTGAATGGGCGAGACTATGGAGGCATGTCTATGTCTCCAAATATACGTTGCTGGGGTATAGCCGTTGTCGGTATTCCCTATTGGCTGCAGTACGACTCGGATGTGTCTAGTCCCGAAGGCCAGACACTCCTTGTCCCCGCTTGTCTGGCCACCGCTTTTGGTCTACAGTCCAGTCTACCACATATGCTGCGACCGCCAGGGCTCGAGACCAGCCCTTCAGCTGCGCCAGAGACTACTTGTCGGCTGCGGACCCGCACTTCGTTCACTTGTTGCTGCTCGTCACGGTAAGTCCGAGCCTATGAGCCTCCTGTCGAGGTGTCAGCCAACGATCGTCCGACGACCGCAGCCCGGCCGGCCAAATGCAGGCCAGAATCTCTCACACGCTGACATGTGCAGCGCTATGTGGCTTGGGTCGGCTAGGTTCTGCGTCGCGCGGTCAAGACATACCGTACAGAGCGCTGGCTTGGACAGCTCTTCTCGAGCCAGCCACTGTCGAATCTAGACAAACGCGGTACGGTCTCTAGCACTCTCCCAAATGGAGTCGTCGAGGCATGGAGGGCTACGACGAAGTATAAGATCTGCCGTCTCGAGCTAGAAGAACTCAAAGTTCTATCTACTAGGCCCACGTCTTCACTTCAAAAATGCTCTCTTCCACGTATGTTCTCACGGTACTTGGCCTACTTGCAGCTAGTGTCTCGGCCGGCTTGACCACGACGCCTGCAACCACCGGATCGACCGTAACAAAGTCCTACTGCACGACGTTCTTGGGATCCAAGTCTACCTCTCCAGTCAAGACGGCTTCGGTTGCCATAACCTACACGAAAACTGCGACGAAAGTGACGACCGTTACTCCAGTGTCCACTAAGACACCGCCAGCAGTGACCTCGACGTCCACCATTGTCTCGTTGTCTACAGTATATATAACGGCATCACAGATTACGGTATCTATCATCTCGTCTTTCGACCATGAATTGAGCTTGACGCTTCATAGGATACCTTTACGGACACTGCCACAGTTATCACTACAGCTACGACTGAAGCTGCCACGGTGACGATCAGCGTCGTAGTCACGGCGTCTACCGACTTCACGGTATCCTCGACCTCCACAGTGCCAGCGCCTGCTGGCTTCACGCCGATACAAACCAGCGTTGGCAAGAATCCTCCCAGCAAGCTGCGACGCGACATTATGGACGCTGGAGCGCCGGGCAGCGGCAGCTTGATAGCTCGCGCGAACGCTGTTCGGGCAGCGCAGATGAAGTCGCTTTGTAAGAACCCAAAGCCACAGTACCCTCAGAAGGTGGCATGCCTTGTCGTCGTTACCATCGTGGTGCCGAAGGTAGTCACATCTACGGCGAAGACGACAAAGACCGTTTCTGGCACCGCAAGCACCTCGGTTGTGCAATCTACCAGCGTCATTCCTATTACCAGCACAATCCTGCCAATCGACGCCTCGACGACCATCAGTACTTCGACCACGATCACAGTAGTCACCGTCACGACACCTATTACCACCGTGATATCCACCACGACTGCGACAAATACGATCTATGTTCCAACGGCTACTGAATATGCGCAATGCGGGGCGGACAACTTCATAGCCACAGACGGCTTTTACGTAGGCAACGGTGCTGCGACAGACCATCTCATTGGGGGCGTCGCATCCGCCCACGACTGTTGCGTCCTCTGCGCGCAGCAAAATGGGTGCGAGTTCTCTGGCTACTTCGGCGACAGTCTTTCATGCTTCCTCGAATACAACGATCAGCAAACGTGCAGCGACACGAACCAGTTCGGACTGGTCCAGGATCTGAATCGCTACACTGCTTCGAACGGGTGCGTCAACGCGTACCTCGTCTCATGAGTATGATCGTGTCAACATAGAAGCGGGCAGGGACGACGGCAGGGGATCTGTGAGCGGATGGAGTGCTTCTGAGCGTTGAAGGTGGTCATTGATAAGTCTCTTGCTACTCAGAGTCGATGAACTTGCTTCTTCGTCACTCCCAGCTTCTCCAACACCCCTTCCTTCCCTGTCATCGCGTCCTCCATCTTCGGCGGCCCACTCAAGAACACTTTCGTGCCCTTCTCGTCACCCCAGCTCGCGCCTTGAGTCCTGCACTGGGCCACAGCATCACTGAGCATGCCCTCGTTCACGTACCCTCTCCT
>JAVRRP010000920.1:0-12868 GCA_036872775.1 Oleoguttula sp. CCFEE 5521 | reverse complement strand
ATGCGCCAGCGTAGCCTCTTACCGCTACGGCTGATGACGACTAGATCGCGCACCAAAATCGCTGAGACGATCAACCAAGGAGAAGTGAGGTTGAACTAAAAGTCTTGGCAGCGTTCACAGTGGGATGAGGATTGTCAGATGCCGGGCTCTCACCTTTCATCCCGTATATGACACTGGCACCAAGTAATCTGGTGCGTCACGATGGGATCTGATGGACCAAGATTATCCAAGGAAGCTGTCGGATTACGGCAACAAATTGAAAAGCTTGAGTCCCGACTAGCTACCTTGAAGACTCAACTGGCAGTGGCCGAGAAGCAGGAAACCTTCACGCAACTACAGGACGACTTCACAACGAAGGAGTCCCATGGTCTCTCAGACGTCGCCAATTTCGAACAGATGACTTCGAATGAGGCTTCACAATCACGATGGCCTCTAGCAAACGAAGAATACACCAGATACGGCAGGCAGATGATCCTACCAGAAGTTGGTCTTCCTGGTCAATTGCGCCTCAAGAATGCCAAAGTCCTCATCGTCGGAGTCGGCGGACTGGGTTGTCCAGCCGCCGCCTATCTTGCGGGAGCCGGCGTTGGAAGTCTCGGACTCGTTGATGGTGACACCGTCGAGACTTCCAACTTGCATAGGCAGATTACTCACAGTACGGCTACGGTGGGTATGAGCAAGGTGGACAGCGCTATCAAGTATCTATATTCGTACGTAGTCAAATCAATCTCATCTGGCCATTCGAATGTCTGACACGCACAGTTTCAATCCCCTTGTCCGCTATGATCAGCATCCTGAGCACCTCACCCCATCCTCAGCCATCGACATCTTCTCGCGCTATGATCTCATTCTCGATTGCACAGATCGCCCGTCGTCACGCTACCTGATCTCCGACGCTGCCGTCTTGACCGGCAAACCACTCGTCTCAGCCTCAGCTTTGAAGACTGAGGGCCAACTGGTGATCCTCAACAGCCCACCTCGTCCATCTGGAGATCCTGCTGGCGGGCCATGCTACCGCTGTATCTTCCCGAAACCTCCGCCTGCCGATAGCGTACTCAGCTGCGGCGAAGGTGGCATCCTCGGTCCGGTCGTGGGTGTCATGGGCGTACTGCAGGCACTGGAAGCTATCAAGATTCTCGTAGCTAGTCCGATCGCCAGAAATGCAATTACTGGTACGGCTGAGGCAGAATCTATGAGACCAACGCTGCTGATGTTCTCAGCGAACTCACAGCCGCAGTTCCGTAGCGTCAGGTTGCGGAATAGGCGAAAGGAGTGCGCTGCTTGTTCGACCGCCGCGACAATATCTCGACACAGTCTCACGAGTGGCTCGCTTGACTACGAAACATTCTGTGGCACTGTGGCGCCAGTGGACATGCTCCCATCGGAGTTTCGGATCTCAGCTACTGAATTCTCGGATCTGCCTTTAGATGGCAAAGGCGTGCTCATCGATACCCGCGACGAGACACAGTACCGTATTTGTGCCCTTCCTGGCGCGATCAACATACCTTGGACGGGTGACGCGAAGTCCTGGGCAGCCAAGGCATCTTCCGTAGACGAAGTTGCCAGCACAGATGGTTCGACTTACGTGGTCTGCAGGCTCGGCAACGACTCACAGCTTGCTATTAACGCCTTGAAAGAGCATTCCATACGTGCCAAGGTGAAGGACATCAAAGGTGGTCTCAAGGCATGGCGTGAGCAAGTGGACCCGCAATGGCCGGACTACTGAGTCCTCGGCCTTTCGTCGGGCGGATGACTTCAAGCAGACGCCTCAGCCTCAGCCTGTCTAGACGCGATGCTTCCACCTCGCCAGCCATGCTTCGGATCCTGTCGATTGTGCTGCTGTGATGCGGGGTCCTTTCCAACTGGACCCCAGCCACCGCCTCCAGGCGTCATGATGATGATGCGCTCGCCAGGCTGCATACTCGCGGTGTTCTTCCCACCCAAGTTGATGTATCGGACTTCCTCGTCGCCGTCGGTACTAGTCTCGCCATTGACCAGCTTCTGCGCAGCCTCCACGTCCACAGCGCTGTCGGCATCACTACCCTCTAGCTTCGGCACCTTGCGGACCCAAAGATTCTGCCCGCACTGAGCATCCTCACCACCCTCAAGCCCGTATGGATGATACACTCGCCTCTCGCTCAGTATGGAAACTTGCACCGGGATCCTGAATTCGATATCACGCACGACTCCATCGCCGCCCTTATGCTGGCCTGCTCCGTGGCTCCCGTCGCGTAGACTGAACTCCCGCAAGATGACCGGATATCGCCGCTCGAAAACTTCGCTATCCGTGATTCGTGTATTGGTCATGTGCGTGTGCACACCATTTGTGCCATCCCAATCGGGTCCAGCACCAGAGCCACCAGCGATGGTCTCATAATAACCGAAGCCCTTTACTTCCTTCTCGCCGGACACGTTGCCGCCAAAGCCGAAGGTGAGGTTATTGCAGTCACCTTGGCTTGCGGCGCAGGCTTGAAAGGCTTTCAGCACGACATCTGTCACGCGCTGACTCGTCAAGACATTCCCTCCGACGACCGCGGCAGTACCGGACGGCGAAAGGAAGGACTTCTTGGGTATCTTGACGGTGATTGGCGCTAGGCAGCCTTGGTTCAGTGGGATATCCTCCTTGATCAGGCAGCGGAGACAGTAGATGATAGCACTGTACGTCACAGCCTCGGGCGCGTTGATATTGCCATAGACTTCTGGTCCAGTACCCGTGAAGTCGAAGACTGCTTCACCCTTGTCATCATCGATGGTGACTTTGAGTTTGATCGGACTGCCGTCGTCCATGTAGTCTACTGCGCTCAAGTCCTGGCCTTCGAAACGTTTACTGACGCCTTTCAGTAGGGTGCGGACGCTGTCCTCGGCGTTGGACTGAATGCTGTGCATGTAGAATTGCACTACATCTTCATCATAGTCAGCGATGAGCGAGCTGATGAGGTTTATGCCTTTCTGATTGGCAGCGATCTGGGCTTTGAGATCGTTCAGATTATCTGCCAGACATCGCGTGCCGGAACACCCAGGGTACTTGGCTGGCTCTTTTAGCAAGAGCTCGATGATTCGCTCTTCGTTGAAGTGACCTTCGCTAACGAGCTTCTCGGTCTTGATGCTAGCTCCCTCTTGGAACAGCTCTCGTGAGTGTGGCGGCATAGATCCGGGCAGGATGCCTCCAATATCTGCATGATGAGCTCGGCTAGCGACATAGAAAACGATGTTGTCACCTGAGAATGCAGGCGTGATCACAGTGATATCTGGTAGATGTGTACCACCGAACATCGGGTGATTGCTCACGAGCACATCTCCCTTCCTAAGCTTCCCACGCCAGATCTCCGACTGCTTTTTTACGCACGTCGACATGCTGCCGAGATGTACTGGCAAGTGAGGCGCGTTCGCAACTAAGCCGCCGTCTGCATCGAACAACGCGCAAGAGTAGTCCAGACGTTCCTTCACGTTTGTTGAGACGGATGTCTTCTGTAGAGCTCGTCCCATCTGTTCGGCAATGGCCATGAAGCGGTGTGCGAAGATGGAGAGCATGATCGGATCGACCTTCGTGGTGCTGACTTGTTGATCACCTGAGCTTTCGCCGATGTTGATCACGATGTGGGTCTCTATGATCAGTGCAGAGGCGTCTGGTGTGATGACGATCGTCTGTGTGCCGTCGGCGATGATCGCGGGACCTTCGATACGGTCGCCTACTGCAAGGTCTTCAAGCGTATAGATCGCTGTGTCTTGTCTGCCTCCTTCGAAGTAGACTGACTGCTTGCCGTGCTGCTTCTCCTCCTTCCCAAGAACTGCAGGTTTGATCGCTTTCAGTTGCTGATCGACGGTTTTGTCGAGGCCGGTGAAGGTCTTGCCTATGCCTCTTGCTCGTACATCATCAACGATGATGTCTCGATCTGGAAGAGTGAAGCCGAACTCTTGCTCATGTTGCTTGACGAAAGCTTTTCCAAAGGCCCATGCATCACCATCGTAATCAGTCTTCGCCTCCGCTTCACTCGGTCTCACGATCATCAGCGCAGATTCTGTCCCACGATAGCGCATGTTTAGATACTCCTCGAAGTGGATCTGCTCCTCGCTGAAACCCTGATCCCGTAGCTTCGTCGTACACTTGCTTTTCAAATCTGCCATCTTGCCCTGCAGATATCTCTTCACATCTGCGTCAGAATCGCTCCACACCCTCGACTCTGGCCCCTGCTGTTCGTCCACTACATCCGCCAAGGCCATACCATAAGCCGACAGTACGGACGAGTACCTGTGCACTAAAATTTGGCTGATGCCAAGCGCCTGCGCTATGGCAACAGCATGCTGTCCTCCTGCTCCTCCAAATGTCGCAAGTCTATGCTTGCTAGTGTCGTGCCCTCGTGCTTCTGTCAGACTTCTAATCGGCCGTGTCATAGTCTCGTTGGCAATCTTGACAAAGCCATAAGCAATCTCGTCGATGCTCATCTCCTTGTCGCTCTGCGAAGAAGCTCTGATATCTGCATTGATTTGCTTCGTCAGCTCTTCGAAAAGATTCTTCGAGGCCTGCTCGTCAAGTCCTTCATCTTCGTTCTTGCCGAAGATCTTGGGGAAGAAGTCTGGTAGTAGTCGTCCGAGGAATAAGTTCGCGTCCGTGATAGTCAATGGCCCGCCTTTACGATAGCACGCCGGTCCAGGATGCGCACTCGCGCTCTCTGGGCCGACAACAAACAGCCCATTCCGCCAGAACAGTCTGCTGCCACCGCCCGCGGCGACTGTGTTGATGTCCAATTGAGGTGACTGTATCGTCACGCCTGCGGTCGTAGTCTCGAAGACGTGGTCATATCGGCCGGAGCCATATCTGCTCACGTCTGTGCTCGTACCTCCCATATCGAATCCGATCACTGGTATTTTGGTCTCCGGGTCATATGACGTGAGTGCATAGCCAACAACACCGCCTGCGGGTCCTGACAGTATGGCTCGCAGTCCAGAGAACCCATCTACGTCCACTAAGCCGCCGTCTGACTGCATGAACTCGCATCGCGCACCCTTCGCACCTTGCTCGTGCTTGACGGACTCTGTCCCTAGCCCACCAGAAAAGCCAGCTTGGAAGCCAACGATGTACTTCCGTATTGCGGGCGTGAGATATGCGTCTGCGCAAGCGGAGGTCGCGCGAGGCACGAGCTTGATCATGGGCATGAGCTCGTGACTGAGTGATACGTGCGAGAACCCGATCTCTCTTGCAATCTTGCCAACCAACGCTTCATGCTGCGGGTAGGTATAGCCGTGCATCAGACAGACCGCTATACTTCTCAGCCCGCTCTTATACACCTCCTGCAGCTTTTGCCGGATGCTTTCCTCTTCCGGCCTCCTTAGTATTCGCACCGCTTCTCCACTCAGTCCTCTGACCAGCTCCGCATCTCCCTTCGCGTCCTGTACACTCGGCGCTTCAGTAGCGTGCCGTGTCGGGTCTTCTGCGTAGTCCTCTAGCGTGACCCTCTCGTCGATTTCCACGACCTTCTTATAAAGCGTCTCA
This sequence comes from Oleoguttula sp. CCFEE 5521, assembly GCA_036872775.1. Classification (NCBI taxonomy): domain Eukaryota; kingdom Fungi; phylum Ascomycota; class Dothideomycetes; order Mycosphaerellales; family Teratosphaeriaceae; genus Oleoguttula; species Oleoguttula sp. CCFEE 5521. The sequence goes on along the minus strand of JAVRRP010000920.1, from coordinate 7,377 downwards.
GGCTTCCGGATCGCTAAGTCAAAGATATTCGGTCGACTCTGATTGCCGATTTCCAAGCAATCCTTGAATCCCTTCGTCACCACTAATGCGATATCCTCGCCCTTCCTCTCAAGTAGCGCGTTCGTGGCCACTGTGGTGCCCATGCGTATACTCTCGATCTTACTCGTGTCCAGCGGCTGACCACGACGCGTCTCCTCGCCAGTGAACCGCGCCAGTAGTCGTCGTATGCCCTCAAGAGGCGCATCATCGTAGTTTTGAGGATCCACCGAAAGCAGCTTGATGATCACGTCGTCTTCCATACGGCCACTCCCCGGGTTGCCAACGCAGTCTGTAAACGTCCCACCACGATCGATAGCAATGCGGATGCCTCCGCTGCTTGCTGTCGAGTCCGCCATATTATGTGCATCCACCGATCTCGCGCTTGAGGTTACGGAGTAGGAAAGGGGGAACCGCTAGACGAGGAAAGGTGGGAATTGAGAAGATACTCAGCCTTGCATCAGTATGCCTCAAAGTATAGGTACGTTACGTGCCGCAGTCAAACAGCAGGGCGAAGTATACCTTAACGACTGATTTGTGATATGGCCCACCTTCCCAATGTGACGTAGAGACCGGTATCGGGTGGAGCTGGAGCTTAGCAGCTCGACCGCTCAGCGCTGTAGTGAGAGAAAATGATACAGGCTCAGCATATGGAGGGAGACGAGATCGGAGTGGGTTGAATGTTACATAGTGTCGAGATTTGCGACGCGCGAGATGTCCCACTCCACTGGTCTGTGCCCGTGCACTCTCTGCTCACTCACACCCGCTGAAGGTGGTCCAGCGCTTTCATCACCACGCCGCAATAGTCTGCAACCAAAGCTCTCTCTCCCACTCACAACTCGGCAGCGAATCAAGCCTCCACTGCCTCAAGAACTTCGCGCCCTCTACCATAGTCCTCCAGCCCAGATACCGATGCCACCAGACTGCCGAGGCACTGTCTCGTAATGGCAGGACGCCCCTGCCCTTCTCCACCCACTGCAGTCTATCGCATCGCAGAATGCATCTAGGATGCTGTCGGTTATGCGAGGGGATGCGCTTGTACTCCGGTAAGTGATCGGCGTCCCAGAAACTGAAGACGATGCGTTCGGAGACGTCGCCACTTGCGAAGGCGATTTCGATCTTGGCTGCTTTGCGGTCGACGACTTGGAAGGTGCCGCAGAAAGTGTCGCCTTTCTCGAAGCGTAGCGCGCGGATGTGGCGCGCAGTGAAGGTCTGTCGCCGACTCGAGTCTCGCCAGAGGCCGAGCCATGCGTACCAGCCGTATGGTGGACGTGACAAGCGATCGGCCATGGTGCGCAATAGAAGCGTGAATGTCGTCTCGATCTCACGAATGTATGGCAGAGGGTACATCGGAAGTTTGAGATCATCGCGGACGTGTATGAAGTCTACCGCGGAAGGATCATCCAAGAGGTGTGAAGGTAGTGTCGTAATGTAGTTGGAGCGATGCGTTGTATATGCTGAGCCGCATGCTTCACGAGTCTCAGATGATTGCAAGATACTGGTATTGAGATGATGTCTGGCGATGGTCGATAGCTCCATATTGGTACGAATGGAAAGGCCTTTCATACAGGCCGCGGCGAGCCCGAGGAGGACCACGATCCATACAGCATAGGTTGCGGCAGCCATGTCGATTGTGTGGCAATGTCGTAGACGCCGTGAAGGAGAACATATACAGACACCAACACAAAAATGTTGTCCCCTGTTATACCATCGCGTTCTCCAGGGAGGTCCACCAGTGGTGGCGTTTGTGGCGTAGCTTAGCTGCAGGTCATCGGGGCGAAGCGCAGATATAGCTGTGCGCTGAAGGCAAACGCCAGTAACACCTGCGACGGTACTGCGCCGAGAAGTGCTTCCCTACCAAACCACGCGACGCGCACGGGCTGAGTGCGTCTCGCTCTTGATCATAGCGGCGCACTCCACTTCCTCCAGCACGTCTTCCATCCAACCGCACAGTCACGCCAAGCAAGCATCTCCTTGCAGAGCACCTGCAAGTCGTCCAGCTCATAGCACTGAGCCCACCCATCGAAGTCAGCGACCGCGCGAGCTTGCAGATACCCTCCTTCTTTCGTCCTTTGGCCAACAGTCCTCACCTCCTTCCTTTCCAGCAGAGACAGTAGGGGCGCAATGTCTCTCGAGCGGGATGCTGCAACCATCAGGGACTGATATGCGCGCGACTCCGAGTATGTATCTTCGGTATCGCCTTGCGGGATGTCTTTCGGCATGGTGTCACCTACTCGCGCACACGTTGCGACAAAGTTGCGAAGAGAGTTTATGCTTGAGCTGAGACACATGTTGTATAACATTATCAGCGCTTCATCTTTGGCTGATTTCGCGGCATGAAGCAGGTCGTTCAGTGACAGACAGGTCGAAAGACCGTGAGTCGCTGCATTGACTAGGCGGACTAGTCCCCAGATCTGACGACGCAGGTTTTTGGGTTGGCTCGAACTGTCCATCGTTCCCGTATGAAGACTGCTTGGGAGCGAACGGCTGGGCAGTGCAAAGCTGTCTTGATAAAGGCCTGATTGGGTCGAATGCCAAATAGCAACTCCTCTACGGGTAGTCATTGGATCCAGTCATGTCGTCCCGTCGACCGTTGCGATTCATCTCAATCACCCACTCATCGTTTGAGTTGCGCAAACCGTGCAGCAAGCTCGTTCACATCTGGGATCTTGCCACCAGGCCCACCACCTTTGCCATCAGTAGCTGCACCCTTCTTACTTGCATCAGTCATCTTCTTGCTAGGCTTCAGATCCGCTCCAGTGATTCTTGGCCTGACATTGTCCGTGCTTGGGCTCGGCGGCGCGACAGACACCGGGCTCTTCGGGCCAAAGTCCCTAGGCGGCGTCGCTTTACTCAGGTCGTCCGTTGCAAGTGGTGCCTCAAGAGCCTTGACCTTCTGCCCTCCCGGCGCATCATCGTCGTCGTCTTCATCGTTGTCTCCGTTTGCGTCTGCGGCAGCCTCCGCAGCTCTCTTAGCGTGCGTTCCAGGCGGCCAGTCAATCCCGTAAGCCTCAGCGATCGCACCGAGATACGCCTCCACGAGCTCCTTCGCCGGTGGCTCGACCTTCGTGCGATCCAGCACTCGTTTCGAGACCTTCCCGTCCCTGTTCTCCACAGCCTCGAGCGTGAACTCTTTCCCGTACTTCTCCGCCAACAGCTGCCTCACAGTCGTCAACTCCTTCACCCCCTCTATCTTCGGCGCAGCATAAATAAGACTCTTCACTGCTTCCTCTAGTCCAGGATCACACTCCTTTGACTCTAGTAAACCTGCCCGAGCAGAGAGCAATTCGCAGTATAGTTCCAAGATCTCCAAGAGCTCAGTGTTCATGTCTGTGCGGATGATGTTCTCGACGCGGATCTTCGCACTTTCTTCCTTGCCTTGTTCGAGGAGGAGCGCCATGGCCCGGCGTTGCTGTTTGGCTACTGCTGTGTCTTTCTGTTGAACCATTCGTAGCCGAGCGATGCCTAGTTTGAGCTGGACTTTGATTTTGTTCGTGAGGGGCGAAGTGGCGGGCATGCTGGGTGGTGAAGGCTGCTGGCGGCAGCGACGGAGTCAAAGTAGGCGTAGAAGACCGCTGCGAGAACGAAAGATGCAGATGCGCAACGGAACCAAAGTAGTGTAGGTACCTCACTTAAAGAGGGCTGTGAGCACCACTCTGGAGTGCGGAACGCTTCCGGAGAGGGAGGGGGTCCTCTCGAGGTCGGACAACAACGACCTGATTGATACCGCGGTACATGAAGCAGCTTATTCTGACTAACGAAGGTCAAGAGTATGGCAAAATTTGATAGTGCTGAAGTCTTGTTGTACAATGTACTGTTGTTACATAGAGTTCGCCATTCTCATCAGCGCCCAGTCGATCTACCTCCTCCCGCTCACAGCCTCATCCACCATTATCGCCGGTTTGAACTATCCAGTACACTCACTCAGCTACTCCAGCCATGCTAGGATCAAATTCCTTGAAGGCATCCTTCATCACCTCCGCATCAGCTTCCTCCTCTGCCTTGCTCTGCGGACAGTCCTTCCAGTGCGTCCGTGGCTCCAGCCCAAGCAACTTCCCCATAACACGCCTGCCAAATTGTAGATCAAAGCGGAAGCTCTGGTCGAGTGGCAGTAAGATGTCTCTCCTCAAGCCCTCCGACCAGATCATGACCTTGAAGTAGTCGTACTTCTCGGCTTCAGCGATCTCGGATGTGTTAGAGATGAACTTAGTGGGGTACTCGAAGTTTTCGGCCTCGGCGACGAAGGCAGCCTCGATCACGCCAGACTGAATCATCGAGGCGGCAATCGGAAGGAATTGCCATTGAAGATGCACGCCGCTCGACTTGCTGATCTCCCAGGTGACGGCCCCCAGGCGTGCGTAGCCGTCGTCATCGCGACTCTTCGAGGCGACCATCTTCTGCAGACCATCCTTCATGGCGATCATCTCACTCGTGACAGCATCCCGAGTCTCGTCATTGAACGCACTGAGAGTCGGAGCATGGTCGACAGGAATAATCAATACGTGACCAGGGAAGCCGAGCTCGGGGTAAGTGTCCATGAGTGGTAGCGGTCCTTTCGACGTTGTCAAGTAGACCTGCTCGCCGATAGCCGTGATCATATGTGCTGCATCCTGGTTGAAGGATAGGCAGAAGTAGCACTCTGTGGGCTTTGGTGGGGCTCGACGCATGCGCTTTCCGCCGCGGCCACCATGATGGTCGACCCCGTTGCAATTGGCGAATCTGTGAGTGTTGAACGACTTGGCTTGGCTGTCCAACTTGCGTTTCTTGCCCTGCGTAAACGGAGAAGCAGTAGTGCCTTCAGGCATGACTGTTGGTGGCGACGCGGACGGCTCGAACGAGAAGGCGTACATCCACTTCTTCTTCTCCGTATTACCGAACTCGGCAAGACTGACGAATCTGGTGATTGGTCGTGGCGGATCCGAAGCATGGAAGAAGGGCTCGCGCTCGTAGTACGCATCGCCGGTTGAGAAGTGATATCGTGGCCTCAGGGCAGTACACAGCTCAGCGACTGAATCGGCGCTGACGGCAGGCTTGATGTCGCGGCCGGCAGCAGAAGCATACCGCACAGCGCTTGGCCACTCGCTTGTGACCAGTATGTCCGCGTCGTTGTAGCCCTTCGCAGAGCTGGCGTCCTTGTTCGTATAAACAGCAGCGTAGGGGTGATTAGCCACATCGCCATCGCTATGCGCCCCACCTACCGCAACAATGCTGAACCCCTCGCTCGTCTTCACACGTCCTTTGCGGCCGAGCGCAAAGAGATTGGGACAGAGCTCGCCGTCGTTCTCCTTGAGGTGAGAGATGACGTCCTCAGGTAGCTCACGTCTACCAACTGCAAAGTAGGTAGTAACCGGAACGCTGACTTCACCCTTCATCAGCTTCTTGACTTCGTAATTCTCTGCCTCAGAAGTGCTGTCCTGGTCCGCAAAGAGATCGCCAGCAACGATGGCGAAAGCGAAGTTCTGTTTTGCCTGCAGTCCAGCCAGTTTGGTGAAGAATCCGAGGAGTTTGCCATTGACGCTGCCGGCGACGGCGACTTTGGCGGCCATGGCAATAGAGTGTGTGAGTGTTGGTGTATTGCGACAAGATCATTGTCGAGTGTACGTGTCGAAGAGATCGATGTAGTATGTATGAGTAACTGAAGTGCTCGAAAATGGACGCAGTTGAGAGGTGGAGTGACAGAGGAAAGTGGCAAGAGTCGCTACGCTCTTGAGCTCGAGGTGCGACAGACGGGATTACACGTGAAGCCCTTGCTTGCGCACATGTCAGCTCGTGGAAGCGCTAGTACCACCCATGTGTGAGAAGTTGCAGAATGTGAAGGCTAGCGATACAAGCTATCAGAAAGTGCAGTTTGTCGCCATGCCTTGACTTTGATAGGGCTCGAAAGAAGCTTTATCGGATCTCGGGCTCTTCCCAGCCGAGCCGCCTCCACATGCCGATAAGATCTTGACCAAAAAATCACATGCCTCGCAGTCGAATTAGAGGCAACATAGGACCACCCTGCGAGATGATGTCGACATGGCATTAACGAAGACCAAGGCTGGAAAGCCTGCGAAAGTGGTCAAGCCCAGTAAAAACACGAAGCGATCCACGCCATCGACCAGGAACCATCGATACCAGTCCTTCACAGAGCGAATCGCAAAGCTACACATCGATCCTGTCAGGCAGAAACGACTGCCGAACGAGAGGGATGGGCTATCAAGCGACACAGAGACATACACTGGGCGATCGCTGGCAGAATGGCGGGACCTCAATCTGTCGCAGACTTTCACATCCTTCGCTACACAAGCGGAGCCGCTGTGCGACAGCCTGCCTGTGCTGCTTCACAACGAGGAGACAGTTATGGGACTCTTGATGGAGTACATTCAAAAGGCCGATGCGCTGGCCATGGAACCGCTGCTGGCTCTGTTGGCCCACTTCGCCCATGATATGGACACCCGCTTCGAAGGTCACGTTGCTCTGGCCGTCAGTGTAGTGGCATCTGTTGCAGCGAAGCATGAGGACCCAGCTGTGGTAGAGTGGAGCTTCACATGTCTCGCATGGCTGTTCAAGTACCTTTCACGACTTTTGACGCCAGACCTGCGACCTCTGTACGATCTGATGTCGCCATACTTAGGAGTACAGTCGCAGAAGCCTTTCATCATCCGGTTTGCCGCCGAGTCGATGAGCTTCCTGATCCGTAAAGCTGCCACGCAGTACGAGCGTGAAAATGTTCCGCTTGATCGGATCGTCGGACACATCCTTGAAAGCTGCCCTTCGACCAGGGAGGGTCGCGCGGCCAATCTGCATCAGCAGGGTGTCATGACGTTGCTGACAGAATCAATGAAAGGCGTACAGAATGGCCTGCATTCGAGTGCGCTATCGGTGCTGAAGTGTCTGGTGAGATGCGTGCGAGCGAAGCCTGAAGATGGATCTGTCGCCTTGCTCGTGGGCACACTCACGAGCTTGATTCACTACACCCAGTCCGAGACTTTCCAGCCTGTCGTTGATCTGCTAATAGAGGAGCTGCCGCATAACTCCATCACCGACTACGACTCTTCGATCTCGCTTACTAGCGAACTACTCTACACGATCATCACGGTCCGGAAAGGTTCAAGGACGCGCAAATGGACCGGGATCACGGCAGTGCTTACCGATCTGGTGTCCGCCGGATGTGAACGGACAGACCTGTCCATACGCACCAGGAGACAGATCCATAGGACTGTCGCGAGTGTGTTCCAGACCTGTCCGATCGATGCGGTGTTGCCAGCGCTTAGTCTGCTATTCAAACTGAGCGAAATGCAATGGGCGCCACACTTCCTGCCCTTCTGCGAGTACTTCGCTCGTCTGGGACGTCCCCGCGTT
>JAVRRP010000919.1:0-12871 GCA_036872775.1 Oleoguttula sp. CCFEE 5521 | reverse complement strand
CAAGGGCGCTGCGTACCTCGGCAGCTTGATCTTCTTCGCCAGCTCCGCCCCATCGGTATGTTCATGATTCATGTATCAGCACAATGTTCCCTCACTGACATACGTGCAGTTCATTGCCCAGATCACGACCGAGAAGCGCCCTCTTGAGCAGGTTGCCGTCGGTGGCCTCGCCCGTGTCTTCGAGACCGTTGGCCTCAGCGTTTTCCTCACCTGGTGGGGAACCCGCCCCAACCCGTTCGAGTAAGCGACCCGCCTCAGTTGGGTAAGATTATTTGACACCAGAGCGGAGAATGGAAGGCGTGAATTGGAGGTCGGCAAGGGCGTTGCCATAGCTACATGTGCCTGAACGCGGCTCAGTGTCGAGCTGCTACTCTCGACTTCTGATGTACGCAGCATGATTTCTCTGTACTTTAGTGATAGCAGCGGGAAATGCAAATGTGACACCAGACTTGTTCATTCATATCAAACTTGTGCCGTGCGTTACCAACTTCATCACTTCGATATCATCTTCAGCACTGTGAGACACCTGGCATCTGAGACCACCGAAAGTGCGAACTACTCTTGTGACTACTATTTGACTTCACATCAACCTCCAAACGCCCACTTGATCATGACAGCCGAGGATGACGATTTTCTGGCCATTGAGGTAGATGCCAACTCCTACGCGACAGCAGCAGTGCAGGACACGCCCACGGTCTCACGCACCCATCAAACCGACGAAGCGTTTCAAGCCATCAAAGCAACCTACCAAGCGAAGCACCAGAATGGCAATCTATACGCCGAGCTCGTTAGTGACGTCCCGGAGCTCAACATCGACCAGTCAATTCCATCCAGCGCTGCGAAAGATGAGCCCAAGCCAAAGTTCAAGCTCAACAAGCGCCAGCAGGCTCTGTTTGGATATGTGGCGGGTGAGCTGTACTACGACCGGGACTTTGAGACGGTCGTAAGGCTTTGCGAGAGAGCTGGTGAAGTGTGTGTGCTGGAGGGGAAGTTTGAGGCTGCTGTTCAGAAGTGGAAGGGGAGGGCTGGTGAGAGGATGACCGCAAATGGTGCTCAGACTGGACGAGCTCTGGGATGAGCGGCATGACCATGGTGCTCATGGGTCCGTCGACGTTCCCGTAAGTCTGGTAACGTATATTGAGAACGCAACTGAAGATGTAATACTTCGGTCACTGGCTATATACCTCCCTCGACGCCACTTCTCTACACCATTCTACACTGCGCTGACTTCTAGGCCTTCAATCTGAAAGGTCGACTCCGCGAGTCTCGCTGTTGTGGTCTTCGCTGGTCAAGTCTCACTTTGACATTGGCATCGCACCCGTTGATCTTCGGACCCGGCAGCAATTGACACATGGGTTGCACACGCTCAGACTGTAGCCTAGATAAGTCATTCGTGTCATCAGCATACACCTGCGTGGCAAGTACCGCGAAAGGTACCGCGATTCCTGGTGTGTGGTCCTCGACGCGGACCGTTGATGCTATCAATGGTGTCAAGTCAAACTCTTAGTCAACACATAGCGGGATCAGGCTCCGATGGACAATGGGGCCCGTCGATCTGCGCCCAGTGATTGCGCGGAATGCGATGATGGGTTCAGCCAGAAGCATCGCTGAGCCGTCTATACAGATGCATCTGATACCTCATATTCTCCAGCTCGACCGGGTACACCAGGCCCTCTGGCAACCTGAACCATTTCGAATCCTCGGAACTGATTTTCTCCCATTTTGCGGGCGTATCGCTCTTCCTGGAGCCCAGCAAGGTGTAGTCTAGCAACCACTGCATGGGATACTTCTTTTCGGCGCCGTTGATCGAGACGGTAGAGTAGCTGCCAGGGCTATCGACGACGAGAAGCATGGTTCCAGGTTCTGAAGCCGCTGTCAAGTGCGACAGTAAGCTCTGGGTTTTTGGTAGACTTGTAGAGTAGAGCTCATTGAGTGTGAACATAATTGTGACCAAACGGACTCCCGAGAGTTTCCCCTTTACAATCACTTCATTCCATTCCAGCAGATCGGCTCTCATGAAGCTGACCTCGAAGTTCTCTGGCTGTATCAATGCTTGAACGCTTTCTCTCGCAGCGTCCGAAGCATGCATCCCTAGTTCTGGCGGCGAGGTCACACCCTTGGTCAGAGCTTCGACGACACCGTCCCAGGCTGCTACATCCACCACCTCCAACGTTAAGTTCGTCATCGCTTGCTTTGACTCGTCGCGACCCAGCCAGCCAGCGAATGCTGCAATCTCTGCCCCTGCCCCTGCACCAAAGCAGAGGACTTTAGGCGCTGCTGCTCGTCCGTCATCATCCACATCGTCTCCGTCACGGATACTTCTGCTCAGCGCTTCTGACAGAACGTCCCCAATCTCTCCACATAGGAGATCCAGATACGCAAGCGTTCGCCCAGCACTCCAACGCAACGCATAAGCCCTTAGGTAATCCTCCTTACCAAACGCAGAGGCAAAGTCTCGCTTGTACAGATGTGACTTGACCTCCTGAACACAGGCCAGTGAATCCGGACCGGCATACAGAGCTTGTTGGAATAGATCCACGAGACATTGCTGTAATGCCAAGGGTACCGTGGGGACCTCAGGTTCCTTGACAGTGTTGGGTACAGCGCGTACTTTCGTGGCAAGTTTTTTGTTAGGCTTCGATTTGGGTTGCTGAGGCTTGCGGAAGGCCTTGACCTCGTCTTTCATCGCGCGGCCTTCGTCTCGTGGCATGTGAGCAGCTCGATTCTGTCACTCCCGGTACGAGCGTGTTCCTCTGGAGTCTCTGATGAAGATGATCTAGTGTTTGAAGTTTCTGATCGATCGCTTGCGAGATTAACAAGGTGTATCTATATGTAGTGTTTATGAACGACTTCGATTTCAATTGGCCGGTGATGTAGATTGTTTTGGGCTGCGATAGGAATGGTCGGTGGATACAAGACGGCAAGTATCGCACCCACGAGAGTTGGAGACGAATATTGAGATTTAGTTCGAGTACAAGTGCATGTCGGTTTCAGTCAAAATGTAAAATTTCAAAACAGGCAACATTTGACCCTATGTGGCAGATGGGAAAACATCGTTTCCAGGGCGAATCGACACTGGCAATGAGAGCGAAAGCTACATGAAAGAGTGGTCGTCACTTCTACACTGCTTCTGGTATGGTGTATGATCCCTTGCACTCAACGCCACGCTAAGAACACTAATCCTTCAAACTCGATCGCCACCCCGTCTTCCATTTCCACCACTTGAGTCTCACCATCTCCCTACTGCCCACCAACGACATTCAGAACCCCTCCGTCTATGGTGAGAATTTGCCCGTTGACATACGCATTCTTCGCCAAAAACAAAAACGCCATGCCCATCTCCGTCTCCCTCCCACCCCGCATAGCAGGCACATGTCCCTTCTCTTGCACATTCTCGGCAGGCAACTCGCTCTTCTGCTGCTCATCGCTCTCCTGCGCCGTCATCTCACTAGGAAAGTATCCCGGCGCGATCGAGTTCACTCGAATCCAGGTCCGCTGAAATTCAGCGGACATCAACTTGGTCAAGTGGACTGTGGCAGCCTTGGCGGCGTTGTAAGAAAAGTGGCCCTGTGCGTGGCGCATTTGGCCGGACATGGAGGAGGTTGTTATGACGCTGGGGACGAAGCGCTCGGATGGGCCGTTGGGCTGTATGCTAGCTTGAAGCAGGGGGAGGAAGGCGACGGTGGTGAAGTATACGGCTGTGACGTCTGTTTTGTACGTCTCGCCCCACTCCTCCACGCTCTCGTTCTCCCAAAGCGTCTTTTTGAGATCCTTCGCATCGCTCTCCTCAGGTTCTGCCTTTGGCCCGCCAACGCCAGCGTTGCAGCAGAGCAGGTTGATGTACTTCTCCTTCTCGCCTAGCTCTTTGACTACTCGCTCGAGGTCATCTTTCTTTGTGACGTCGCAGGGTCCGAGGGGGATTATGGAGCCGCCGTGAGGGCCCGAGGGATCGTGGGATTTGGCGGCGGTTTGCAGGGCTTCGAGGCGACGGCCGAGGATGTAGACTTTGGCGCCGTTGGCGGCGAGGGCTTGGGCAGCCATGAGACCGATCCCGGTTCCGCCCCCGGTGATCACAGCGACAAAGCTGGACATGTCGTAGAGGGAGGATGCATCGAATTGTGAGGTTGAAGCCATGGTTGCGGTGGTGTCGTCGAGGTTAGATGTGGAGATGCTGTTGTCGACTAGGTGTCATGTGGACGCGGGTATCGGTGTAGTGTGGGTGAAGTGCTTCAAAAATGAGTTTGTCGAGTATGGTATGGTCGTTTCCCGATCATACAAAATATTTTGTATGCATGTGGTGACGCTGACTGACGTATGCTGAGCAAGCCGAGGAATGCTCGGACGGTGAGGGAGTCTTCACTAGAACACATTGGGATCATAATGGATGCGTGTAATGCTGCAATATGTAAATCTTATGCTCTGTTCATTGGTATTACCGAATTGATACGTACATGAAGGGCATTGCTTGCCCATGCGCCTTGCTGATCGTAGCTGATATCCCTCTGCTCACGGTACAATCGACGACTCTCTGCTCGCCCAGCGTGGCTTGGGAAGGGACAGCCTTGGCCGGTCTCAGGCATGAACGCTTGTGCTGATGGTCGAATATCGTCTTCGATGGAGATGTGGAATGAGTCGTCCTTGCACTGCATGCTCACTCCGGTGCTCGCTGCTCATGAGGGGCGCATGCTCGCACTTTGTCGATCGCTTTGCGGTCGTTGTCGTGATAGCACTGATCACTCAGTCGGTCTTCCAGTGGCTAGTCAGTCCGTCCTCATCTCCCTTCCCAATGTACAGCTCCACAGCATAAAGCGCCATGGTGCCTGCCAGGTTCGCCCACCGCCATGCGTTGCCACCACCTTCACCACCCTGACTAGTCCACCATTCTCCCGGATGATCTGCGCTGGCTGATGCGAAGTGCTGCATTAGCAGGCTTGTGTATACTGCAATCAAGATCGTTGGGCTGAAATAGCTGATCACCGTCATGGCGCTGCTGACGCTGTCTGAGTCTTCAAGCGAAGGAGACTCTGACATAACGCGTGCGCCAGACTCCCGTATCGCGGGTATGATGCGTGCGGCGGAGTAGAGGACCATGAGGCGATATGCCAGGGAGATGATGACCGAAGGAGTGATGGTGCGAACTGCAGCGTAGGCGAAGCCGAATGCCGAGTGGACTGCGGTGGGCAGGGTGGATAGCGCTTGCAGGACTGTCGTGTATGAAGCCATGATGATGGGTGGCAATGGCGGAAAGCTATCAGCCGTCGGTTGCGGTGCGTGAGCGGCGGTCGAAGCTGGCGAGGGCTGGTAATCAGTGAAGACTTGATAGAGGCAGAGCGTAATGTAGGCGAAGAGCAAGCTGCTTTCGACCACATTGCCACGTCCAGATCCGATGCCCCAGGCGCAGAGGAAGAATGCGCAGGTGATTGCTATACCGATAAGGATCGCGTCTTGGCTGTCCAGGGCAGGGAAGGTGGTGATGCGCCAGAGGAAGTAGATGCTGCTGCTGATGATGCTGGCTGAGACAAGAAGCAAGCCAATCATCCAGCTGTCACCGCCTTCGCCATTGACCAGATATCGAGTCACTTGGCCAGCAGCCTGTATCACCAGCAGACTGCAGAAGCCTTCGACCAGCTGGAACATAGGAGTGGAGTAGCGCAGCAGCTTATCCCAGCTTCCGATTGTAGCATTCTCGAGTAATCCTTCCCTGCCCAGCAGCCAGTTCTTCATGTTCGTGTTCTGCTGCAGCGGCTTGGTCGCATTGTAGAAAGCCCTGCTAACCCAATTTGTCTCGTCTGCTCCGTCAACGCTGAATTTGTTCAAGCTCCAGATCAGTAGTGCAGGAATCACTATCGTCTGCAGACCAGCCAAGATATTGACACCCGCTCGCCGCCATCTCGAGTCGTCTGGTGTCGCGATCTTCAGGCAGCTGATGAAGAAATAGTAGCTTGCAAGGGCAAGGCTGAATGCCAGACCGCAAGCTCGTCCGCCCACATCGAAAGCTAGTGGGATCGTGAAGACGACTGCGAAGAGGAAGAGCCCGCTGCCGATGACCCTGAGGATCATGCTCGTATGTGAGTGTGCGCCCGTGCGCAACGATGCTGTGGTGGAGGCGCAGTGCACCTGGTACTCGTGGAGGACGCCAGATGCTTGGTGCTATGCTCTATTACAACGTCGTGTGTTCCTCGGGGACAGTCGCTTGAGATCAGAGTGCTTTGCTGTTGACCGCTCTTGCCAATTGAAGAAGCTAGCGGGTGGATCTGAGCCGGGGAGAATATCGGACTGGGTGGTAGCGTCGCAGAAGTGCAGCTTCGGTTCACTTTATTGCTGCTAGTGGCCAAGACGGTAGAGAGATGCAGGCTGGTGTCGCGTGTGCATGCGCTGCCCACTCGGGTGAACAGGGTTCCTAGCCAATAACAGGTAATTGGTCCTCCTTCCTGCCTGGGCCGTGCCGTTGGTGATGGACTGCAGCTTGGATGAGGCAGCTTCTAGTGATCGAAGGCACGTAGTGTATGGCAGAAGCCGCTATATCACAATTATTTGATCGTTTGAATCGTAAAGTTTCACTCGTGCTTCGCGCCCGCCAGCTGTCACATGTCTTCAACGCGCACATTAGACTTCGGCCACGCAGCGTGCCGTTCCTAGCGCACCGCAAACGAGGACCCTTCAATGGCAAAATATCCGTCATGAGTTGAGTGCAGCACCAGGTTCATATTCCAGCGTTTGATGAGTAGCCTCACGTTCACGACCTCTCGCACACTCTCTAAGCCTTTCAAGTCTGTCTCTCTCTTCGCCCGGCCAGTCTCCATCCGCACATCTCTCCTATACACGCATCGCCGGTTTTCCGCACGCTGCCTCATGTCCGAGCCCTCGCTCAAGAAACTCAAGATGTCCGACTCCAGCTCCCCACCAACGATAGGCACGCACAACGGCCACTTCCACGCCGACGAGGCCTTAGCAGTCTACCTCCTACGCCTCCTTCCTACCTATACCAACGCTAATCTCGTCCGCACCCGCGACCCATCACTGCTTCAAACCTGCGATGTAGTCTGCGATGTGGGTGGTGTCCACGACCACAGTGCTGCACGATACGACCACCACCAACGTGAATTCACTGCGACATTCCCTGACCGCCATACGAAGCTGAGCAGTGCGGGTCTGGTATGGATGCACTATGGCGCCGACATCGTTGAATCAGTGACTGGTCTGCCAGCCGGCGAGGCAGATAACACGCTCCTCTTCAACAAGCTCTACGACGACTTCATTGAGGCTTTCGATGCAAACGACAACGGCATCGCTCAGTACGACCCAGCAGCACTCCGGAAAGCAGGCATCGAGAAGAAGTTCTCGGACAAAGGCTTCAGCATGGCAGGTGTGGTCAATCGCTTCAACTATGCGCAGGCTGATCCGAGGGAGGCAGCGAAGAAGAGTGCGAGCACTGACAGCAATGGAGTGAGCGGGAAGGAGAACCCACAACAAGAAGAGGACACGAGGTTCTTGAAAGCGAGTCAATTCGTTGGCGAGCAGTTCACTTCAGAGCTGCTGGACAAAGCGCAGTCGTGGCTTCCTGCAAGAGCGGTGGTGAAGGAGGCTTTCACATCGCGAAATCAGTACGATTCAAAGGGTCGCATCATTGTCATCCCTCACAAGTCGGAAGGCGTACCATGGTCTGATCACCTGTACGCCCTGGAAGAGGAGGCAGGAGAGCAGGGCTCGACGTTGTATGCGCTGTTCGCGGAGAACGGCGAGAAGGACAGCAAGTGGCGGATCAGAGCCGTGCCCTTGGAGCTGGGTGGCTTCGAGAATCGAAAGGCGCTGCCGGAGGCGTGGAGAGGAGTGAGAGATGAGGAGCTGAGTAAGGTCTCTGGTGTTGAGGGAGGGGTGTTTGTGCATGCTGGTGGGTTCATTGGCGGGAACAAGACGTTCGAGGGCGCATGGGAGATGGCAAAGAAGGCTGTCGAGATATGAGTGGACTGATACCAACCGCACACTGCGCTCGCGCCGGACGTTGGTGCTGGAAGCCAAAACTCGATCCCAAGCAGACCATTACACATCTTGGCGCAAGTTGACAGGGGCTAGGCGGGGGCCACGTTGTGCCTGCTCAACACGCTGCCAGTACAGCCCAATTAGGTCATCGTGTCAAACAGAAACGTACGAGGCTGCATAAGGCATCAGATTAGGACAAGCCAACCTCCGGCCTCGGATGAAAGAATACTGATCGTCTCATGCCTGAGGCATCCATGCTGCGTTAGGCTATCTTGGCATGATCGTCACAGGCATGACTCGATCCTTCCATTTATGTTCCTAGACCATCTCGGACTACAGTACGTCCAATGCGCTCCATCTTTTCGGCCTACTACAACGACAGGCTTCGTGAGATGCGATGCCGAGTGGTTCATGAGTTCTTCTCGATTGTGTTGCCCATCAAGCCCTTGATGGAGACGTCCGTTCAACATGAGGCTCACGAGATAGAGTTGTGATTTACCAGTAGTCTGCATGGTCTAGCAGGCTAATTGCTCTTACTACACCGAACACGACCGAGGAAGGCCGCTATGAACGCCACACGCGGGACGATAACATCGCCTTGTTCTGGGCCGGGCAATTGGCTTCAAGAGCCGATCACATCAGACTGTCCTAGCACGCCACATGTGCGTCGTAGCAGATATCTGAAGAAGCCAATCGACAGAGCAGATGCCCATGTACCAGGCACTTGGGTCTCCGGGTCAGACGGCGTAGACAGGTTCTTGCAGAGGGACGCAAAGTCTACTGTCTGTGCAGATCGCAACATGTAAACCTGGAGGCTGACCGGTGTGAAGTACCTCGACTGCGCCCGTTCTCAACAGGTAATGAGGCCAATTGGGCTGGTCTTCTTCTATACTTGAGTGCTGCACATCGAGTCTGTATTCTTTTGTATGTCGCGAGATGGCTTCGAAGTCTAGGTCGTCGTTCTTCACGTACAGTGTGACACGGCCGTTCCCAGCCCGCTGGTTCACTCCAGTGGTAGTCAGTGGAGGACTCGTCCTCGCAGTTCTTTTCTCCTTTGTGGCTGTGGCCAGCAACGCCTACGAGCTACAAACGATCTACACCTCCGACCCAAACACCACTGAAACTCAACGGCAATGGTTTGAGAAGACACCGTTCTCCTGGTTCAACAGCCTAGACACGCAGTGCCAGTCCAGCGTCCTAACGGTCGGCGCCTCGTACAAGACTTCCAACCGCGGGTTCGTATATACCCTGAGCGGCATTGAAGCAGACGTCGCCAGATCTAGCGGAGTTTCAATATTGCCCTCAATTGCATACAAGAACGCTTCACTTCAGCAGTGCGAAGTGGCCAGTATTCAGATCATTTTTGCTAGGGATGACCAAACACTACGAGCGGTCAACTGGTGGACGTGGGGTGCTACGACAGCTTTTGTAAGCTTCTGTGACATACGTTACACTCCACATAAGTCACGAACCGTAAAGTCTGACGCAATACAAATTGTAGGCCACAGTGCGTTGCTCACTCGGAACGTCATCAGGTCAGGTGTCTGTCAACTTCACCACCGCGCTCCCGTCCATCGACAAAGAAGTAGGTACTGGAAGTCTTAACAATCTCCTCGACAACTTTGTGTATCAGAAAGACCTTGGTCAGTTGCACATGTACTATGGGATAAACATTGCAGTGCTCTGGTATTACGTGCTTGGTTCGGGTGAGTCGATGCGGTCCTTGAGCTCTTGCGTCATGTCCAGTAGAGCAGTACTGATTGCATTCCGCACGCTGTAAAGCCATAGGACTATCAACACCTCAAGATGATACCAGTTGGGGAAGGGGGCTAGTACAAATCTCGCGGAACAGCAACACTTCCGACTATACAAGATCAGACTTCTTCTACTGCCACCCTCGTTTTACGACCAACAGTGGTGGTTTACGGTACAGGCCCAAACCGACCTACACCTTCGACGATTGGAAGAACCAGGTACCACCCGATAAACCCGCTCTCCCGGACATCAGCATGACTGTCGACGCTTTCAGCAAGTCGTACTATTCGATTCTGCTGTCGGACTTCGGAGTTCTGGACTTTACGAATGCCTTTGCTACTGTCCCTGGCATCGAATACATTCAGTCTCGCCAGGATACCGATCTCGCTGCAGCAGCAGAAGAATTCCATTTCGACATCGCCGATGAGCATCTGAAGACAGGCAGGATTGCTCCTGTCCTCCAGCCTGGGCAGAACCCGATACTGTACAATATGACCGCAGGGCCGACGACTGTGTACACACAGTACCTGTGCTCTGTACCGAAGCGCAAAAGTGGCATGAGCCTCATATTCCCGGTCTTGATCGCAGACATCGTATTCCTGCAAGCTGTTTGGAAGCTATTCATCCTCATCACCACATGGTGGCTTGGCCGAACGGACAAGCAGATGAATTACTGTGCAGGCTGCCTTGAAACGAAGCGGGCCGGCGATTTGGCCGTGGACGCCTTCGATACAAGACCTCCTCATTCAAGAAGGTACTCGGAAAGATCGGAATTGCAGGAGCTGATACCAATGCGCAGTTATGGCCGGTGATGGAAGTGATTTTCATTCCAACTATACCTCTAGATGAGCTGAGAACACAGCGACGCATCAGTGTATCTGCACACATTGCTGATGAGCATCTGTAGTCAAGTTCCAAAACCACCTTATCGTACAAGACGTGCCAAGCATCTCAGCCAAGGGAGCTTCCTCATTGAGCGCAGCTGTATCTTCTGCAGCGTCATGACACCTCCACCTCATATCTCGGCCCACCTCACACGAGCGTGGTGCGCGGTGCATCTCGTATACCCGTTTGTATCGCGCCGCGAGAGCTATGAAACGTGACAGCATGTTGAGCTTTCGCGGTCGGAATGAGTGCCGCGATAGCCTACATGCCGGATCGATAGTAGTAGGTGTTCGGCCTCCTTGTGCTTCTCGAAGTGTCTTCTCGTCTCTCCGTGCTCAACTTTTCTTCTGTTATTCATCAGCAACCACGACGCAGCGATGTCCGATATCGAAGATAAGCCGTCGCTAGACGAAAAGAGTCAACCCTTCGCCGCTCTTGACGGCCGCAACACCTCAATCAGCGCAGGAACTCAAAATGTCATCGCTTCTCTTGCGGACGCCGATGAGGCGCTGTCGTTCCTGGAGAACCACCCTCGTGCCGCTGAGATAGCTTTGGAAGGTGCGGCCATCCTGGAGGATCCTAAGCAACGCCGTCGATTGGTTCGCAAGATCGATCTTACCATTGCACCGCTGCTGGCGATCACGTACTTCTTGCAATACTTGGACAAGACGACGCTGTCATATGTAAGTCGATCCGCAATATCATCTCCCGGGTACAGAGTCATGTGTGTCATGGTTGCAGCCGGCGGTCTAGAAGCACAATCCCCCTTCCGAACCTCTGGAGATGTGAGGCTGCTGTCAGTCCTCTGTCAACATGCTGATGAAAATTTCGAACAGGCAGCTGTCATGGGGCTGCGTACGGATACGCATCTCAAGGGCCAGCAGTACTCCGATCTGTCTATGCTGTTCTATATCGGTTTCATCGTTACCGAATTCCCGACCCAGTACCTGGCCCAACGCACCTCCCGCCTATCACTATACCTTGGCATCAACATCATGCTCTGGGGTGTTGTGCTGGCTGCCCACGCTGCCTGCACCTCATTCGCAGGGCTCGCTATCTGCCGCACCCTGCTGGGAGTCTTCGAAGCCTGCGTAGCACCCATTCTGGTCCTGATCATCGCTATGTGGTACAAGAAGGAGGAACAGGGCCGCCGAGTAAGCTGGTTCTACGTATGCAACTCGATTACGCAGATCGTAGGTGGAGCAGTGGCTTACGGTGCGTCATTCGCACACGGAAGCTTTGCGAGTTGGCGCATCTTCTACATTGCTATTGGGGCTCTTACGGTCGTATGCGGTGCGCTGGTAGCGCTTTTGTTACCTGACAGTCCTGTGAGAGCGAGGCGATTCACTGACGGAGAGAAAGTCGCTGCTCTGTTGCGCGTCAAAGCAAATCAGTCCGGGACGCAGAACGAGCATCTCAAGAAGTCACAGGTTTTGTCGGCTCTGAAGGATACTCGTGTCTGGTTAATATGCCTCGCTACCATGCTTACATCGATTCCAAATGGGGGTATCTCGAACTTCTCAAGCATCTTACTTACAACCTTTGGCTACACCTCACAACAAGCCCTGATCATGTCCATGCCAGCAGGAGCTATAGGCGTGGTCTTCGTCCTCTTCTCGGGCTGGCTCTCGGACAAGCTCAACGATCGCAGTATCGTCATGTTCATCTGCATTCTGCCCACGATATTGTCTGCAGCACTCATGATCGGGCTGGACCCCAAAGGCATTCCCTTGAACAAGTCCGGTCTGCTAGCCGCATCTTTCCTCTGCGGTACCTTTGGCGCAGCCTTCATGCTGCTCCTCGCCTGGAACGCCTCCAACATTGCAGGGCATACCAAAAAGGTCACAGTAAACGCCCTCACACTCGTCTCCTTCGCCCTCGGCAACATCCTAGGCACGCAGACATTCCAGCAGAAGGAAGCGCCGGGTTATATCTCCGGGAAGATCTCGATCATCGTCACGCTGGGTCTTCTGTGCTTCGTAATCGTCGGACTGAGGCTGATGAACGACCGACTGAACAGGCAGAATGAGGCGAAGCTAAGTGAAATGCCGCAAGTTGAGCGGGAGGCGATGAGGGAAAAGATGGCGTTTGCTGATCGGACGGATCGCGAGAATGTGTTTTTCAAGTACACACACTAGGGTGCTCTCTGAAGGATTGCTCATCATACGCAGGTATCGAATAGATCGTCCCCTCGCTTCACTGTCTCAGTGTACAGTGCTTATGTAGAACACTGTTCTTACTCGTTACCGTT
>JAVRRP010000918.1:0-12871 GCA_036872775.1 Oleoguttula sp. CCFEE 5521 | reverse complement strand
AAGATTACGGCTTCTTCGTCCAGAACTGGCCGGCTGTCTTGGGGGAAGACATTGCTGGAGAGATATACGAAGTTGGGAGCGACGTCAAGAGGTTCAAGAAAGGTGACAGGGTCATTGCACACGCTCATGGACTCGTCACTGGTGATCCGAAAGACGGTTCCCTGCAACTGTACCCAAGAGCTTTCGCCAAGAACACCACAAAGCTTCCGGACAATATCTCGTTCACTGAGGGCAGCGTACTGCCCCTCGCGATCAACACTGCCGCGGATGGACTGTACAAGGGTCGCGAGGATGGTTTCCTGGGACTCGAGCTCCCGACGTTGGTGAGCATTCACATCTAGTCGATCACCAAAGCATTACTGACGCTCAGAACGCAGACACCCACCGCCAGCGGCAAGACCCTCGTCGTCTACGGTGGCAGCTCTTCTGTTGGCGCCATCGCGATTCAACTTGCCGTCGCCTCTGGAGCCACTGTTATCGCAACAGCCTCGTCTCACAACCACGACTTCGTTCTTAGCCTCGGCGCTAGCAAAGTATTGGACTACAAGAAATCGTCCATCGTCGACGATGTAGTGGAAGCGGTCAAGAGCACGGGTTCAAACAGCTTTGTCGTGATATACGATGCCATCTCGCTGCCAGACAGCTACAAGAATAACCTGGCTATACTTGAGAAGCTGGGAACCGGCAACCTTGCGACGACCCTGCCGGGTCCAAAGGCGGAGGAGCTACCGAAGGGAAGCAAGACTGGCGGTGTATTTGCGGTCTCGCCAGTCACTGCACCGCTGTGGGAGGATGGGTACATCACGCAGGCGCTTGATCAGGGCAAGCTGAAGGCTGTGCCTGAGCCGCTGGTCGTTGGCAAGGGATTGGGCAGTGTGCAGAAGGGGTTCGCGAAGCAGAAGGAGGGAGTGAGTGCGAAGAAGGTGGTGATTGAGCTGTAGGTGACGATGACTCTGTAGATACTGTAGCAGCTTGATGGACGAGGATTCCATGTACCACTACATATGCAGCTTCGTTGGCTGCATCTCGAAATCAGAAAGACCCTCTCCGTGTTTTCCAGCCCGCGTCATTGCAGTGGTCACGCGAGTCGTGCTCACGGTCAAGATATTGGGAGACGTAAGGGACAACATTGGCTTTGCTCCTTCCATCAGCTCATTTCAATCGCGGTGCCCCATAAACATTCCAGCAACGAAAGACCGCGGCCCGGAATGGCGGCGCAGCGGGAGAAGCAGAACAAGGACGAAGTTCCTGCGCTGTCGCTCGCCCAATGCCGTGCCCAGACGTCGCCTCGTGCTCTGCCGATCGCTGCACGCCAGGCGTAGCTTCATGCAGGAACGGCCATGTCCTTCCACATTCGCGTTCGAGCAAAGACGCATCAAGTGCTAGCACTTCTCTACTCATCGCACTACCAAGGCCTTGTTGTCTTGCCAATGCCATCAGCCGGAAAAGCAACAGCGTGAGGTACAAGAAGGTAAGTCGTCGCTTTGTTCAGTCTCCCGTCAATACCTCAACCACCCAAGATGCATGTCCATAGCCGTCAGCTGGCAGTTCTCTGTGGTGCTCTCCTCACTCCCTCACTCGTAGCAGCAGCGCCGTCATCTAGCAGCAGCAGCGCGGGCACCAGCCCAGTTGTCAACACCACCACCTGCAATGGTCAGACTTATATCTATGAGGAACTTGCTGGCTACGGATACCTGCCTTCCAATGCTCGCGACAACCGTGGCGACACCTTAGGCGGTATTGGTTCCTCCATTGCCTTTGACAAGGACTCGTGGAAGAAGCTCAAGAATGGCAGCTACACTGGCACCATGTGGGCGTTGCCAGATCGCGGATGGAACACAGAGGGCACATTGAATTATCAGAACCGCGTGCAGAAGATCAAGGTGCTGCTCAACCCTAATGAGGGTGCTACGGTAGCCAGCCCGTCTGCGCCAAACCTGATTCTCACATACCTCGACACTGTGGTCTTCACCGACCCGAAGGGCGTGCCTACGAGCGGTCTTGACGCCAACGTCCGTGGCCCTTATCTTTCGTTCCCTGGCATCGGAGCAGTGGATGTGCCTTCGGCCAACTACACCGGCGATGGCTTCGGCGGCAATGGCACTGGTGGTACCAGAGTCAGCTTCGACAGCGAGGGCCTCGTAATCGACGACGATGGCAACTTCTGGGTTAGCGACGAGTATGGTCCATACATCTACCAATTCAACAAGAAGGGCAAGATGATCCAGGCAATCCGCCCACCTGATGCTTTTATCCCTCTCCGCAATGGAAGCGAGAGCTTCAGCGCCAATAGCCCGCCTCGCTACGACCCCACTCTCGCTCCAATCCCCGGAGACAACCCCACAGGCCGAGACAATAATCAGGGCCTGGAAGGTCTGACTATCGACCCCAAGGGAAAGAAGCTATACGCCCTTCTCCAATCGTCCACCAACCAAGACGGAGGACCCACCAATCGCCGGACTCGCAACTCCCGCTTCCTGGTGTACGACCTGAAGCACACTCCCGCGCGTTACGAGGCCGAGTATGTTGTTCAGCTCGCACAAATCCAGCCCAATAATACCCAATCCAAGATTGCCCGCCAGAGCGAGATCCACTACATCTCCGACACGCAGTTCCTGGTGCTTGCCCGTGATAGTGGAGCAGGCCGTGGCCAGTCCGATACCACCAGTCTCTACCGCCATGTCGATGTATTTGACATCAGCAATGCTACGAATGTCATGGGACCACTTGCGGACTGCTATACCTGCCGCATCGCCTCCGCTGCCGGTGTTCTCAACAGCACAATCACGCCTGCCACATACTGCAGCTGGTTGGACTTCAACGTCAACAGCCAGCTCAACCGCTTCGGCGTGCACAATGGTGGAGCTCAGGACGACGGACTGTTGAACGAGAAGTGGGAGTCGGTTGCATTGTTGCCCGTAGACCCTGACGACAGCAAGTCGGAAGACTTCTTTCTCTTCTCGCTGTCTGATAACGACTTCGTCACGCAAGATGGCTACATGAATGGCGGGAAGCTGAAGTATGCGGACGAGAGTGGGTTCAACCTGTTGAACCAGGCTTTGGTGTTTAAGGTGCAGTTGCCAAAGAAGTCGAAGGCTCTCGTTGGCTAGACTGTACGCATGATTGAGAACAAGACAGCGCTGTACATATCTTAGTGAATGTGTTCGATAGTCAAGAGCGAGTAGCAACTGTATCGACTTGCATGCCGTGGAATCAAGTCGACCGAGACCGCGCTCTGATCCGATGACACATGCCCTTTACTGTAATCAAAAGCATTGTCCGGCAGCTGCCATGGAATGGAAAGCTTCACTGAACCGATAGCTTCCTACACGTATACATACCTACAGACGTGGGAGCATGATTGGCGACACGGTACCTTCATGACGCACCTCAGATAACGCTTTCAGGCCTTCGCTTCTGATTATGGTAAGCATCTGGCAGACTTCGGACCTCGCGACGCCGCTTTATATCCTATTGCATACCTTATTCTCATTATAAGTCGCCAATAACACTCCCCTCACCAACGGCCTGCACTGACGTGATCATGGCGACGACGATGCCTGATCGGCTAATGCGACGCCACCCCCTGCAACGCCTCGAGTCTCCCTCTCGCGGCGCCAGCGCACTGCTCCATGTACGTACATGTTGCCCACCGTGCAGCGAAGAGTGCGGGACTTGACAACAACTACCTAAGGCATGCGGTCTGGCTTCGTTCGCTTACTCCTTCGCCTATCTCGTCTACAACCCTAATCAGATCAACGACTCGTATGGCTGGCACATGCAGTATCTCACCATCATTGGCCTCTCGCTCGCGACTGCGACCTTCGCCGTTGGCCTACTCGCAGACATCACAGCCAACACCCGCCTGTTCGCCCTCAAGAATGCTCTGAGCGTAGCCAGCGCTCCGATGGAGTGCCTCATCACTGCCCTCTACTGGTCTCTTCGAGCCGTACGTCGCCCAAGTCTGCCTCTGTCTTATCATAGCTGACACTGTACAGATCGACCCTTCCCTCGTCTTTCCTGACTGGGCTCCTCCTCTCGACCCGATAGCGGACTTCACCTTCCACGGCGTGCCCTCCATCGCCCTGGTCACCGACCTCCTCTTCTTCAGCCCGCCCTATACCATCGCCTCTCTCCCATCTCTGGTCCTCAGCTTGGTCATTGCATTCGGCTACTGGATCTGGATAGAAGAGTGTTACCGTTGGAACAAATTCTACCCATACCCGCTGTTTGAGAAGCTGGACACTACACAAAGGATCGGGTTGTTTGTGGGCAGTGCGGTGACGATGGCAGTCGCTACTGGGGTGTTGGGGTGGCTACATGGGCTTGTCAACGGGCGGGAAGAAGTCAGGAAAGCCAAAAGTGGGAATGCGAAGGGGGAGTGAGACGCAGACGGACCTTGTCTCCTCATTTGCGGACTTGGATCACGATGTGACGGTCGCGGCTCTCGTCCGCGATTGCTTCGAAATGGATTACACGACGTGCTTGTAGACGGACAAGCATATGTCATCACCTTGACAGCAAGCGACACCTGAACGAGCTGAGGCGTCGGACTTTGGGACCGACAATGCAGCTTTCTGGCATATTTCACCATTGATACAGATCCTCTACCTACCTAGCAAGCAAACCTGTTCGTCGATGATAAACGCTCCCATACGGCAATCAGTATCTAGTGCACTTTGCTGCTCAATGGAATACCATCCCACGCCAGAGCGCCGTCTGTGTCGACACTATGCAGGCCAATGCCACCAGCTATGTTGGAGAGTTCGGCGGAGGTGAAGGTGGCGGGGGTGGCGAGAGGTCGCGGGACTGGATGCTGTCTGGTACGGAGCAGACGCCTCCGTAGGACATTGCGAACTGGTTGAGTGAATGTCTGATCGCGCGACTGGCAGGAGTGAGGGTCGTCGCAGAGCGAGATGCGATTTGAGTCTCCTCGTGTCTGCGTTGGTGGGTGTGTAATTGAGAGGGCGGTGAGGCGGCGAGTAATATGTGCTGGACCAGATCTGGATGACCGAAGTACACAGTGCACAGCTGTCGTCAATGATGCTTCGAGCTGGCAGGGCGCAGCTGCGCTCCTTCTCCACCGGATCGTTCGCGGAGAATGCCAAAGAATGAGGCAGGCCGGATAATTCGGTGCTGGCAGAGCTTATCTAGCATGCAGGCTCCGTTGACTCTTCCGCTCAGTTTCAGCGGTGGCAGAGTGGAGGACGGCGTTGATTGCCCTCTTATCAACAACGCTTGCCCACAAGCGGGCTTTCGTTTGTGGCATCATCTGTCGGATCCTGTCCCGGCTGTGGTCAATCAGCAATCGGGCACTGTCCCAAACGACAGAATGGTCTCCGACTCATTCTATCGCAAAGCGGGATTGGCGCGATGTCATTCAACGACGGTACGACACCGTTGCTGGAGACGCTCTCTGGCGACAAAGCTTCAGGATTGCCATCTCGATGGATAGGCCAGGTCCGAACGATGCGGCAACGACATGATCTTTAGTTTGCACCGAGCGCAGCTCGTCGAGAACAATCACAACAGTCGGGCTGGATGAGTTGCCGCGCGTGCGGTAGATCTCATTCGTTGCTCTCAGCCGATCATCTTCGAGGGCCATGGTCGCCTGGATGCCGTCGATGATTGCGCGGCCACCCGGATGTAGCGCCCAATCGAAGTCGTTGGCTTTCTTCGGCAGCATCAGATCGGAGCACTCGTAGAGGACGGACTCGAACATTGGCTCCACCGACGACATCACAGAACGTGGCACATCTCGTGTCAGGATCGTGCGATACCCTATCGGAATCATCAGTGTTGCACTGTCCGCCATGCGTGGCAAGTCTACGTACCGTGTGAGTCAGCATAGCAGCCCATATGACCTAAGGTTTCAGGAATCAAAGCGCTCGCGGAAGCCAGGACTTCGAACAGAGCTTTGCTATGTCCAAGATCGTTGGTCATCACAAATGCAGCAGCACCATCGGAGAACAGAGCGCTTGCAATGCTAACATCGCGAGCCGGGCTCTTCGCCGCATCCGCCAACTCGCGTCGAAGCAGAGGTGTGCTCAATTCACAAGCAAAGCCGAGAACACACGCGGGTTTGCCACGAGCCGTCGCGGCAAGCACTGCCTGGTTGGCAGCTCTGATGATGGACAAGCCGCCAGCACAGCCAACGCCCTGCAGCAGCATTCTGTTGACTCCTGACTTGAGACCAAGTTGCTTATTGACGAGAAGGTCATAGCCTGGACTTCCCTGATTCGTGCAAGTCACAGCGACCGTGTGTGTGATCCGATCCACTCCAATGCCTGACTCTGACAATGCTGTTCTGCAAGCTTCGATGGCCAGCTTTACGCCTTCCACTCGGAAGAGGTCATCGAGCTCAGCGATCGTTGGCGGATCTTCCTTCGTGCCGAAACCATTGATGCTGTAGTCGCACACGCCCGCGCGAGTCTCGATGCCGGTCCTGGGGTTGACAACTTTGAGAAGCTGCTGGAGGCTACAAGCCTTATCAGTCTACGGTGAGAGGTTAGTCGATCCCATACATACCCTTGACTCCCCACATCATGGTAGCGATCTGCGACATCATCGAGCCATTCCTGGGGGAGCAGATTGGGTGGATAGGAAGTCCCCAGTCCGGTCAGCCAAGCTCCAGCACGGCATGAGCTCTCACGGCCATCTCCTGTCGTTTTCTGCATGATCCAGCGTGCGTGTCGAATACGACATGCCCATCGCATTCAGCTTTGCTATATTCTCTTTGTCGCCAAGCCTGATCATCACTCGAGTCGCGTGCCCGCAATCCTGCATGGTTCGTGATCTCTTCTCTTTCGTGTCGTGCAGCGGGCGATGCCGTGCAGTCATCGAGGCGGTGAGTCTCTGGTTTCTTGAGTGTCGACGAACGTCGTCTTCAGCTGCCCATTCGCACCTTCTGCTTGAGGCTGAACAGACCCATGACTTGGACAACGCGCTATGCATGTATTCGTGCATTAGTCACCTCCATTAGTCTCTTATTGCCCAGTTCGGTGTTAAGTCCACTCCACTCACCGGATCTTGGAAGTGTCTATCGCCACTGTACGAGCACTTGGCACCAGGAAGAGCTGAAACTAACCGACGAGAACGATGGGTACCTGCAGACTGGTAGCAAAGACCTAAATTTGCATCTCTCACATTCTAGCATCTGGGTATGCTCTCCTCGGTCCCCCCACGGTAGTGCCACACTGAGATGCTGGGTCTGTGAGAGTTCCGCAATCAGACCGAAGACACTGACAAGCGTGCTGTCTCTCACGCCTACATCGAGTAGAAAATGTACTGTTGCAGGTGCGCTTACGGAAGCACAGGAGAATCTGATCCTTGCGAGAAGCGAAGCTAGAAACTGCAAGGGAGATACCTCGGATGAGGCTTTGACAGGTGAATGATGGATTTCTTGAGGCCTACAGCCTCGCCTGTACCTTCTTGAGAGCCGCCAAAGCATCCCGTCTCACCTCCTCGACGATCTCGGCCGCACCCTGCTCCGCCGTCACAATACCTACGCCGGTACCAGCCCATATAGCAGCCCTGCCCTTCCCTTCTGATGCGTAGCCCTTGTCATCTGCGGACACAGCCTTCTTATACAGGCGTCTGATCTCGTTGATGTCCACTCCTGCGAGATGATCTTTGTAGCTCTCAACAATGAGACTTCTGCCGTCAATGTAGCCTGGCCAGATATTCTCGCCGGGTAGATTGTCGAATAGCTTGCTACGTGTTGTGACGACGCCGCCATCACGAGCAGCTAGAATCGCTGCCCTGTAGTTCTGGTGGAGGTTCGTCTCCTTCGCAGCCAGGAACCGTGTGCCGAGCACAACACCAGTAGCACCTAATACCAGCGCCGCAGCGACGCCCCGTCCATCTCCCATGCCACCTGCTGCGAGTAGCGGAATATCGATCTTCTCGGCGGCGAAGGCATCGCTGACTTCCGGCACAAGGGAGATCACGCCTGCACCTTGCTCGCAGCCGTGGCCGCCAGCATCGGAGCCTTGTAAGCATATCGCATCTGGTCTGCAGCTCTTCGCAACAGCAAGAGTAGTGGCGACTGAGCCTACCTGCAGCCACACTCGAGTCTTCGGACTCGCCTCCCGCATCGCCTCTGTCCACGGAACAAAGTCATCAACGCTTTTCGGCATCGATACCCACACGACCGCAGGCTTTCTGGCGCGAACGAGGTTCGTAACCTTGTCGACCGGCACAGCGAAGGCGAGGAACCCTATGCCGATCGGCAACAATCCTTCATCCGTTACCTTCAAGGTCTCGGCGGCGATGCCGACTTGTTTATCGGCCGAGTCAAGGTCCAGAGCTGCGCCGATGAAGCCAAACCCGCCTGCGTGATGTACAGCGAGTGCTAACGAGGCATGTGCGATGCCGCCCATCTGGAGGATGATTCAGTCATGTACTTTGACCATTGCTGATGATGTGATAGATCGAGACTCACAGGCGCATTGACGAGCAGAGGCTCTTGGGTCCATGGTAGCTGCTGTCGAAGAGTAGGCATTGTATATAATTCGACGCTCTGTCACCAACTAATTGAGTGAAATGTGCAAACAGACGAGGGTGTATATAGACATCGTAACACCTAACCTTTCACGTCTGCTTACATGTCTTGAGACTTGCGTGTGTAAGGAGACCTAGGCTCGGTACAGTCAGCGTTTCCACAAGGGACTGGTTACAAAGCTGCGGATATAAGCGTAGGGATTGAAAGCGTATTCGCAATGTGGCGAGATCACGGCTATTACGAATTACGAATATTCGCACATGGCAGAGACAAGTACATGTCGTAGATCAAGATGCCGAAGGAGGAGCGCTGACTATCAAAAAGGCATTGGTATCGCTGCTTATATGTGTGTACGGTCTACCCCTTCGCACAGGCTAGGGTGACCAAGCGAGATGACGATGCACGCACCATGTTGTACATATTGAATGTGTCGCAAGGCTTCAGATCATCCTGTCTTCCACGCACTTCGAATATAAGTCCCAACCATCTCCGGTCTTCTAAATGGTTGAACAGTCTTGTGCTGCTATTATGCACATCGCGAGCCTATCTGCGCCTGCTCTTCTCGAGGAGAGAAGGTCTCTAGGGTGAGCAGGATTGGGCAGCGAGCTGTGGCTATCGCCAGTATGCTGATCTACTATTGGTTGTCGCAGCCAAGTGTAGAGACAAAAGCGACTTCCCGTCACAGAGCAAGTCTCCACAGTTACGGAAGAGCTGAAGTATCAGGTAGAGGACCGCGAAAATTACATCGAGCGCCGCCGTAGCCCATATCGAGACAGTCAGAGCATTGGTACCGCCATGTTACGGGAAGCCAGTAAATCCAAGACCATAGCAGCAGCGCCACTTCACCCAGAATTGCCGTGAAAGCCAGCCCGGACCACACATTTAGCCAACAGCATGGCCAGATGTTTGCCAGGGACAGTCGGACAATCGCAAAGGGGAGGACGATTATGCCTGACGCCAATACCTCCCCCGACCATACGCCTGATGAATCGATGACAGATCGGATTAGTTATAGAAGCAACGAGCGGGACGCAGACATTGGAAGATAGGCCAGAAGCTGTGTTGAATCGTCTAATCGTCCGAGTGCGCTAGTAGTGTAGCGCGTCGATGAAGACCCTGCTGCGCGGACACGGCTTTTGCAGCACGACTACGCCATACCTTCAGAGAGCATGGTCAGGGCACAACCATCTCTCCGCCATTGCTCTCAGTGACGTCCAGCCCCACCAAGAACCTGCTGACCATGTTGTACGCTCCGATCGTGATCTGCAGCTCCATGATTTTCTGATCACTCCCCAAGAGCCGCCGAGTCTTCTCGAATACCCCATCACTCACTGCCACTCTCACGGTGCTCTCCTCAGTGTACTCCAGCACCGCCCGCTCCAGCTCGCTATACCCGTCCCACTCCCTATCCCGCTTTAGCAAGCGCTCGAGTTTCTCGCTGCTCACACCAGCCTTGACGGCAAGGGCAGAGTGGGCCTTCCACTCGTAGACTGCATTTGTGAGGACAGCTATGTAGCAGATGGAGAGCTCCATCATGCCTTCATCAAGTGAGGACTGTGTGCGGATAGCGCCGAGGAGGGCGTTGTAGCCGTCCGCTATTGCGGGATTGTGGAGGAGGGCGAGGTCTAATGGGATCAGAGGGCGTGGAGAGCGGCGGGCGGCGATGCGAGTGTAGATATCCGTGACCTGACTCGCGGAACCGGAAGGGGGCTCGGAAGGAGCGTAGGGAACGCGCATCGCGACGTTGTGCAATGACTGGGGCAGCTTCAGATGGTCAACGCAGTTCATCTTGTCTTGAACGGCAAGCACATGGCAGGCACGAGCGTGATGCAATGCGGGGACACGATTAAGGTTGCGCACGCGGGCGGGTTCCTGCATGAACCGCTGTACCCTTGCCAGAAAATCGTATCATCTCAACGGCGGCGACGTGGGTTGATGTGTGCAGTGAGGCGGCAGAAATCTTCCTGCCCGCGACATCACTCACCATGGGCCTCCTCCAAACACTCGCCGGGCCATTGGCCCCTCACATCGACTCCCTCCCCACCTGGCTCATCATCATCACCGCTCTCGCCTCCCTTCTCACCCTCACCATCACTATCAACGTCGCCAATCAGATTCTCACACGGAGATCAGACGAGCCGCCTGTTGTCTTCCACCTCCTCCCCTGGATCGGCAGCACCGTCACATACGGCATCGATCCGTACGCCTTCTTCTTCAAGTGTCGGGCAAAGTATGGAGACGTCTTCACCTTCGTCCTGCTGGGCAAGAAGACGACAGTCTGCCTAGGAACCAAAGGCAACGACTTCATTCTGAATGCCAAGCTCAAAGATGTCAACGCCGAGGAGATCTACCACCCTCTCACGACGCCAGTCTTTGGCAAGGATGTCGTCTACGACTGCCCGAACTCGAAGCTCATGGAGCAGAAGAAGTTTGTCAAGTTCGGCCTCACCACCAGCGCCTTCCGCTCGTATGTCACACTCATTGCCGAGGAGACGCGCCAGTTCTTCTCGCGTGATGCGCCGTCGAAACGATTCGCCTCTACCTCAGGCACAGTGAACCTTCCACCAACGCTGGCCGAGCTCACGATCTACACCGCTTCCCGATCACTGCAAGGCAAAGAAGTGCGCGAGCGCTTTGACTCTGGCTTTGCAGACCTCTACCACGATCTCGACGGCGGCTTCGTCCCCATCAACTTTAAGCTCGGCTGGATGCCACTTCCCCACAACCGCCGCCGCGATCGTGCGCAGAAGAAGATGGCGCAGACGTACATGGACATCATGACTGAACGGCGCAAAGAGGGAAATCTCGAGAAGGAAGAGGACATGATCTGGAATCTGATGAATTGCGAGTACAAGAACGGCACCCCCGTGCCCGACAAGGAGGTAGCGCACATGATGATCGCGCTTCTCATGGCCGGCCAGCACAGTTCATCTGCGACAATCACGTGGATTCTTCTTCGTCTCGCGACTCGACCTGAGATTCAGGACGAGCTACTGGAAGAGCAGCGACAAGTCCTCGGCACGAAGGCTGACGGTAGCATAGCGGATATGACGTACGAGGATCTCGCACGCTTGCCACTGCACAACTCAGTTGTGAAAGAAACGCTCCGCTTACACACACCGATCCACAGCGTAATGCGCGTGGTCAAGAACTCATTGCCAGTCGAGGGAACGCCATACACGATCCCAACCTCTCACGTACTACTCGCCTCGCCGGGTGTGACAAGCAGAGTGGCAGAGCACTTCCCCGATCCGATGCTCTGGGAACCGCACCGTTGGGATGAGGCACCTGCTGAGAAGCATGCTCATCTCGCACCATCTCATGTCAAGGATGGCGTGGTGGAGGAGAAAGAAGACTACGGATATGGTCTGATCTCGAAGGGTGCTGCGAGTCCTTACCTTCCATTCGGCGCAGGAAGACATAGGTGCATTGGCGAGCAGTTTGCGTACCTGCAATTGCAGACGATTCTTGCGACTGTGGTGCGAGATCTGCGGTTTCGGAATGTGGAGGGCGTTGAGGGCGTGGTGGGGACCGACTACAGCAGTCTCTTCAGCAGGCCATTAAGCCCGGCGGTCGTGAGATGGGAGAGGAGGGAGAAGAGGTAGATGCACGGAACGAGTAAAGATGTGACAAACATGTGAACGACTATCACCATTCTCATGAACTGCGTTACCTCAGCCCGTCGCTGATGATCCAACATGAGGGCGGAAGAAATTACTATCAGTCAGACCCCGACGACAAGAGAACGGCTGCAATCGAGGCCCCCAAACTTAGCGCCCAGCTTCCCATGCTTCTTCCTGCATTAATTAATCATGCATTCTTCCCATCTGCAAGCGCCTCAAACCCCCAATCCGCACCAGACCAACCCTCATCCGACCCCTCACTCGACCTCGGAGGCGTCAAAAAGGGCGCCCACCTTGCTGCGCTGGCTCCTACATCTCTGGGCGACACGAGCTCCGAACTAGCCATAGGCTGGGCTGTAGTGATTCCGTCAGCACTGGTGACGTTGATCTCCGGCACCGTCGTCTGCACACTCTGCGGTACTTCAGGGTCTTCCCTCAGATCCGGATCTGTGCTCGCAGACGGTGGCGAAGGGAAGGGCGAGAAATCCCTAATAAGGACCTCGAGCTCGGGTGAGGTCAGAGGCTGGTTTGTACTTGATGCTGGCGTGCTGGCTGCGGTGTCTATCTTGAGTCCATAGTCTGTTCCCGCGACGTTGCCTACGACTGGCTCCAAAGAAGTAGAGAGGGCTGCGGCGGCTACTTCATTTGTTGATGCAGCAGGTTGTGTAGTGGACTCCTCGCCAAATAGCCCAGGGACGCTTCTCGAACAGCCTGATCGACTGCGCTGGGCTGGGCTGGTCCTTCG
>JAVRRP010000917.1:0-12873 GCA_036872775.1 Oleoguttula sp. CCFEE 5521 | reverse complement strand
CATTATCCTCCGCTCATGCTCGTCACCGGGTATCTTCGACTCTCCTTCCATAGTGTAGATCTTCCACACTCTCTCCCGCTTCACTCGGCGGGTTCAGTGCCAGGCCTCCTCTTCCTGCCCAGAAGTCTCGAGGCTCATAGGCTGTGCTTCGCAGACTGCTCTGCCTGCTTGGTGTTTTGGGTGCAGAGAATGAAGATCCTGGCGCTTGATAGCTTCGCTCGGGCTCCCCACCTCGGCTGAAAGAGGTATGTCGGCCAAGTGTTGTGGGGGATGTTGTGAAGCCGTCATCGGGCGGTGGGCTTCTTGACTGCGTTGAGGGGAAGTACTCATGCGGTTGATAGTGGCGGGGGGTCCTGGAGTAGGTCTCGGGGAATGGCTGTGTTTGGGGAAAGGTGGAGGTCGTAGCCATGCTCGGCGGCGAGTTCCCATGCGTCAGTGCAGGTGACATTCGATCGTGGCCGTAGGGCAAGTCGAGCGAGGGCTCCATGCGCAACGGGCTCCGGTATGAGTCTGACGGCGACGAGATGATCGTTGTGCTTGGCTCAGAGCTCTTCGTGTCCAATCGCAGACTGTCCGGCTCCGTGGCCATCGTCGACGAATAGCTTGGCTTTTGCATCTCGAATGTAGTAGCTTGGTGCCCTCGCTCCATACGCAATAGCTCTGCTTTCGACTGCGTGCGCATGTTGTCAGGTCTTGCATCAAGTGAGACGAACTCCTGCCGCTGGCCCGTCCGATTTAGGAAGAAGTCAGCCCATGCTGGGAAGACTGACGGTCTCGCGAGAAAGAGTGTGACTTGCAGACCTGATAGGCCAAGTAGGAACAGCACCGCCACCACGGTCGACTCGTTCACGAGCCAACCCTGTACTAGATCGAGACACTGATCCTTGTTATTTGCATTGGCGACTAAGCAGATGAGCCAGGGCTCGATCCTCCTGATGTCGTGCAGTATTCTGTTCTGTATGCCGTCAAGCGAGACGAAGACGATGACGAAGAAGATCACATCGACCAGAATGATGGTGACGATCGATATGCCGCGCCACTGCAGCCACAGCACCTTCTTGAGGCGCTGATAGACTGCTCGTGCTGTCTGTGTACGCATACTATTGCTGTAGCTCGGGAGGCCAGATCCTGAGGCGCTTGTCGAGTTTGCTGGACTGTCAGTCCACAGATTCTTCAAGTAGACCTTGACGCAGTACCCGAACGTTGCGATCTGCAATATACCTGCAGCACCCGCTATAGCCATTAGTGGACCCCAGAAGTCCGCCATTGATGAGATGTGGTTGACGTGGCAAGCGGCCCCAAATCGGAAGCTGACACCAGTCACTGTCATCGTTGCTGCGAACAGTACCGCCGGAATCCCCCACCCAAAAGCTTGCGAGAGATAGAAGAACTTCTTGCCGGGTACAATGTCCCAGCATATCTGCAGATTCATCGACAGCGCTCGGATGAAGATCCACATTGTCGCGCATAGTCCGCCGGCAATGATGAAAGCGCCACTGAATGCGCAAGTTGTAGAGCTGTACATGTCGTTTGGTGTGATCTCGTTGTAGCATTGGTCTGGCTTTGCTCCGAGAGGTATCGTGAAGCCGAGGTGAATCATCAAGACTGCCACCACCAAGCATACCGAGAGGTAGTGACTTCTTGTCTTTTGCGCTGGCAGAGCAACGTAGCTGATGAGCATGAATATCATGAGAATAAGCCCGGCTACGTTCAGCCATTGCGAGGCCACCGAGTATGTTTTGATAGTATCAGAATAGAGCCACTCGGTCGCAGGACAGGGCAGACAGCAGGTAGGGGTACCGGGAATCTGTGAGATCGGCGCGCAAAACCTGCCGTCAACGACTGTAGTGCTGTTAGACCATGGTCGAGTGCTGACATGTCTTTGTGGTGGACTTACAGCCTCCATCAGAGGGGAATCGAATCGCGTCGAGGAACGGGGCGATACACGAGCCTGTCAGGAGGGTCGTATTGCCATCGCTGGAGACCGGATGTGTAGGCATGGCTAGACTGAGGTCGTTGCCCAATGCCTGCGTAGGCAGCCAGTCCTGCAGCCAGCGCAATCCGCAGTGCGGTCACGTTCGTAGAGGATCCAGCAGATCTCACGTCAGATCATGTGTGCCGCTGTGTTCTCCAGGAAGCTCAGGAAGTCATCTCGCGCAGTAGTTGAAGACCTTGTCTATGCTGACTACGAATGTGCTGACCAAAGGGTAGGGTCCAGATGCGGGGACGCACAGCAGCAGCCTTCGATAGTACAGTACAACAGCTCGAAAATCAGTCAAGGGAATGAGGTGCGAACGCTCTAGCGTATGCTGTGTAAACGACAGAGGGATCACCGCCGGGAGCAAGGAATGAAAGCTGAAGGATGGTGCTACTGAATCAGCAAGTGGAGAGAAGGAAGACGAATAGCATGTGCAAGGGTGTTAGGACAGGGCAGAATGAGGTCTCGTTCGATGCCTGCTCGGCACGCGACAAGCTGCCATCGCCCGCCACGGCCATGCAGCGCAAGCGCAGGATGCCCATGCCGCTGGGTCGCTCAGCCAAGCGTGTGGAGTGCTTGCGCAAATGCCTGCGCACCCCTGCATAGGGTAGCAACGAGTGAAGTGGCCAGGGTGGAAAAGTACGAGGACCCACGCCCGCCATGCTGACGCGAAGGCGCGCCGTTGACGCCGCGCCGGTGACAGTGGAGCGGCCGCCGTCGGGCCATCCGGACGACCTCCACAGCTAGTTCAAGATCGCAGTGCTCGGAAGAGGCTAGAAGAGGTGAAGTTGCGGAGCCACAAGGAGAGAGTTGCGGGCATTTGCCCCTGCAGGATGGGAGTGCAGGTACCGCGGGCCAGCGAGTGGGGTGCGAGTATTGCAACGCCGGCATGCGACTCGCTGCAGCGCCCTCCCGCCGTCACGAATCGGGGATTTTTGTGCGCGACGACGGCTGAGTCTGGCTTTGCTGGTAGGTCGCGCAGACTTGCCGTACTTCGTGATCGTGTTCTGGACATATTCCGTATGCCTTCGAGATGAACGGATCGCAATGCCACCATCGGCATCGCATCGAGGTGTGCGTACACGTAATTTCGCATAACGCTGCGCCAAGGACCTGACCTTCTTCCGGCCATCCTTCCGATCGCATTGCTCGTGGTCTGTAGCGCAAGCGACACTTCCTGGGATTACATTGATGATGCGCCGGTCCGCTCTGGGAAATGCCCTGTCACTATGGGGCACGTTGCATTGGTGGGGTGGTAGGCTTCCGTGTCGCTGTTTCATAACCTGGTCTAGAGGCTACTGTAGGAGGTGGTCTCCTCGACATCCCATCGTACGCAAAGGACTGCCACGGCACCAAAGCACCGAATCATGCGGTTGAAACTCAATTCATTCAGTCTAGCAAGCCCATCATGCCCGACTGGTGATGGCAAGGAGATTCTCCGATGCAATGTGAGCCAATGCCGCCAGGTCGGAGCACTTCCGTCGTATGATTGGCTGTGCCCACGACAGTCAGTTCACCAAGATCGATGCTGAAGATCGCCTCGATAAGATCTAGCTTTGGGAGGATTGTTCTATCAATTTCATGCTTTCTACCAGTTGCTAGCAGTGGGATTCCCACTAACACGCTGCAAGCAACATCACATGCCGTGACTTCGAAACCAACATGCCTACTCGCTTGCACAGAATATGCATGCCGACACCCCGCCGTTAACACGGAGTGTTACCCAATGCAGTTGGTGAGCACATCTTCGACCACTCCTTTCATGCGGGAACGGTAGGTCCCTGGAACATTCTGAATCTTCTGCACATGATGTGGGAGCTACGGAACTATACTTGGGCTTCATGTCTCGGTAGATGGTTCCAGTTCTGACGCCTGCACTCTCGGCATCTGACCCATCCGCCAGCGTGATGTCGATAACGTCTCCTCGACAGCACATCTGCAAGAGTATG
The DNA here is from genome assembly GCA_036872775.1 of Oleoguttula sp. CCFEE 5521. Classification (NCBI taxonomy): domain Eukaryota; kingdom Fungi; phylum Ascomycota; class Dothideomycetes; order Mycosphaerellales; family Teratosphaeriaceae; genus Oleoguttula; species Oleoguttula sp. CCFEE 5521. Next base: position 8,946 of record JAVRRP010000917.1, on the reverse strand, counting down.
TGCGGTGCACAGTCGTGCACAGTCGGCCTCAGAAACATTGTACATACTAGGCCGTTGCATCGGCGAGCAATTTGACAGCTGGGAGCTGCATAGTATTCTCTCGGTCTTTCGAGTCCGCAGGTTCGAAGATACCTCCTCATACATCGACGTCCGGTATCAAGCCTAGCAAGACCAGCAGGCTCCGTGCCGCGGTCTAGACGTCGAACGAACCTCGTCTACGGCAACCCATGTTCGCAATGTGATACCGCGGTAGAAGATCCTGGAGGCGATCACACGGATCCGAGAACCTAACGGTGCGCACTGAGACACCATGGGCGATAGCGTCCATGCCAACGGTGATACCTCCGCCGCATGTCACATGGAAATAGTCATGCTTGTTCGCACATTACTGACCTATAAGCGACCCACGGCTGGCGTGAGACCTGGTGGCCTGTATGCTAGCCAGTTCTTTGACGGTCCATGGAGCTCGCTATTGCTGCAACCTCGCTGCTCTGATCGCATAGGGACACATTGGCCCGCATCGAGTGCATCGCGAGTTTGTATGGTAGACGTCTCACCAAAGAGAGACAGCATCGCATGCCCGACTGGTGATCCTCAGCAACCCCGTCTCCGAAGACAATGTCCCGGAATCGGCCTCGTCGCTACGATGTGGTGTGTAGACTATTGGGCCAGATTGTCTTGATGGTTCAAATACAGGAGACGTGAAGTACCAGATGTAGGGTTATTGCGCAGGCTTGCGTCTAGTTCGGCGTGTGCTACTACCTTAGTAAAGGCACCGGAAGTGTTCTTCACTGCTTGGTGCGCTGGGAAAGAGGCGGATTTCTGATCACGAACATCCGCAATAGTCTGTGAACCTCATTGCTACTCGCAAGGCACTTGCGCGACTACAATACGTACTACGAGCGTCACTGTGCACTTGATACAATGGAGAGATTGTCCATTGCACCCTGTGCCTCTCATGGGATTATTGCTCAGTTGAGACACTGCTATGGTGCATACTACACACGCTCATCCACATCACCCTTACCCTCAAACCCATCTCAATTCCACCTTCTCCCCCTGCAGCTCCGCCGGCATCGGATGCCTATCACCCGGAAACCACTTCTGCGCCAGCGCTCGCAGCACCTTGCCCTGCGCCTCCTTGCTTCCTCGGCCTTGTGCCCAGAGCTTGAAATCGTGCATCGCTGCTTTCCTTACCGCTGCTTGGTGGATCAGGTCAATCGCATACGCTGAAATTCCTTTCTGGTCAGCCATCTCTGTATCGGGAGGCGCTTCCACTTCGTCGACCATCTCTTGCTCCTCGGTGGAGATGGCGTAGGGGTCTGTGGCGCGGGAGTCGTTTAAGAAGCGGTCTTCTTCGGAGCTTGTGGCGGATCTGGCTGGGGTGAGGGCTGGTAAGTCTTCGTCGTTGAGCACAGGTACTGGAACTGGTGGTATGTACGTGGCAGAACTGCTGTAGGCGGAGGCGTAGTTGGGGAATACGTCGGAGGAGGCCGTGGACTTTGCTGGCGATGGAGCCCTTGACTTTACTGGTGAGGTGGCTCTCGTCCTTGTCTCCTCAGATCCCTGTGCTACTGTAGCTGTACTCATTGGTGTCTCGGTAGCAGTCGCAGGCATGGAGAGAGGCTTCCCCGGTCCATTCATCTCGGGTCCTGTATGTTCGGGCACTGCAATCTCCTGTTTCGGTTTTGCCTCTTGTCCTGATTCCGCCCGTCCAGCCAGTAAACCCAGCAACGCCGCTTCCATACTCATGCTAACCCCAATCTCCTCCCACACCACCGGAGAAGTAATCAGATGCTCGAACCAGTATTGCACTCGCTTTCTAAGCGCACTTCGCGCTACGTCTTCAAAATCGCCTCTCCGTGGCATTTCCAAGCCCTCATAGACGTACCAAAAACGACCACTGTTGCTTAGGCGACCATGCCGCTTGTACGAGAGACCTCGGTCGATCAAGTGAGGTGCGCAGGTTCGACTTCGCGGCCAGATCCAGCTGCCGTATCTCCGGAGGAAGAGCACGCATAGCTCGCGAGCATATGTTTGGAGGTCAATCTCTGATAAGACCCGCCTTGGTGACCGGAACTTGTCTGGGCACAAACTGCAGTGAAATGCTAGAGTAAGACGCTGGAATTCTTCGAGGCGGCCGTGGGAGGTCTTGATGTTCAAGTTGGCGAAGAGTGCTTGGAGTTCGGCGTTCCAGTCGAAGGGCTTGGGGACTGGTGATTCACGTCGTGCATCCGTGACTGGTTCCACGTCGTCCATAGGAGTATCCTCATCGTTTGAATGCTGGGTGTCCGTCCTGGGTTTTGCCTGGACATTTCCCGGAGTCGTGGCCTCATGGTCTCTCGATGGTACCAAGTCCGTCGTTTCTACTCTTTCAGGTTGACTCATGGCTGCCAAGTCCCCGCCAGCCTCGCCCATGAGGGTATCCAGGTCAGCATCTGCAACGTCCCTCGCCAGTACAGGCTTGCTCTCCGGCTCTGGCGTTGGTTTTGGCGTTCGCAGCTGTGGCCCCGGTACTGCTGCTAGCTCTGACTTCTCGATCTCGCCTAGGAGAGAAGCGTCCAGGGTATTGGATGGTGCGCGAGAGGGTCGCGGAGCGGAGGGGACAAGGTCTGTTATCGATGTCTCCTCGGACTGTGCAGTGGTAGGTACGGTAGTGACAGCTGCGCCGTCACTTACGACTGTGCGGTCGGCATCCACTGAAAGCTGCTGTGGCTCCTGTCGAGCAATCTTTTCGGACTTCGCACTCTCCAGCTTAGAAGGCTTTCGCTTCAGCGACGATTCGGTGGGGATGGGGTCAGACATCGCTATGTCCTCGGTCGTTGACGAAGGTACTGCGGTATTGCCAGCTGCGTCACCACCGATAGCTATTTGCTGCGTCTTCATCGATGGCTGGTCCTCTTTTTGCTTCGCGAACTTCTCGGACTTCGTGCTCTCGAGATTCGATGGCTTGCGTTTGAGTGAAGTGTCGTTGGCAGGTTTCTTCTCGTTAGGCCATGAGGACTCGCTAGACGATATCTTCGGTGTTTGAGAGAGTGTTGGCTGCGCCGTCTCTCGTTGGGCCTCAATATCGGGTGTTTGCACAGCGGGAGTCGATGGGATCGGCCTTGCTGATGTTGGCTCAGGCGCTTTGGTAAGAGCGGCGCTGGCTTGTTCTTCCTGCTTGATGCCTGCACTATTCTGCGTCACAGAGATCTGAGGCACCGGGAATGTCGCGGCCGCTGGCGCTTTCGACGGCCCAGCTTTCACCGCATCCGTTGAGAAAGCTGGTGAATACCTCGTCAATTCAGGACGTGGCGCTGTTGACTTTGTGCCTGCAGCTGGCGCATCAACGCCCGACGTGGCAGAAACCTTCTTGATGCGATCATCCTGCTGTGCCTCACTCCATCCATTGACAAGCTCACTCAACGCCGACTCTTCTTGCTCCGCTTTCCGCTTCTCCCCTCTTTCCCGCAGTTTGATCCTCTTCCTCTCCTTCTTCGACGTCTGAGTACCCGGCATGGCTGCGTGTCTCGGCTTCGACTTCTCTACGACAAGTTCTGCGGTATCGAGTGAAGCGTGGCTAGCGATGGAATGCTCGTGGAAGCAATGGCAGTAGTCTAGAAGCTTGAACAGGATTCGGCAGATAAGGATAACGAGTAGCGTGAAAAAGACGGTCGTTACTGCTGCGACGTAGCTGAACATGGTAATGACATGTTCGATGATGGGTGCTGAGGAGGTCGGAAAGTGTGCAATGCAAGCGGTGGGAGATGATATCTGTTGCCAGGAAACGGGTGTACTTACCGTTGGTCGACCGTCATGGCTGGGTATGTAGGAAGCTGCGGTCGTCGATCCGAGCTGTACCTTCTTTACATCGGGTCCGTGACAATCGGAGGCTCAATACAATCCAGGAAACCTCGTATGCTATAGCTCGTCATGACCGTCCGCCTTGACGTCCTCCTCAAGTGGCTCCTCGCCGCTTGCCTCAGCTTCCGCAGTCAGCTGTGCAGCCCTCGCACTAGCATCGGCCATCAACTTCTCATACGCATCATCATCAAGCTCCTCAAACTCGAAGTCCATACCCTTGGGCATCTGCTCCTTGAGCTGATCCGCCATGCTGCCTCCACTCGACTGCTTAATTGCCACAGGCTCCTTGATCTCGACCGGCGCAGCAGGCAACTCCTCAACGGGCACAATTAGCCCCTCCGGCAGCCTCGACTTCGCACCATCGCCCATGCGGATCTCGTCGATCCAGGTCTCGAGTGCGTTGTGCAGATGTAGTGTCTGTACCAGCCGCGCTTGCCGTTGATTGCGACGAGTTGGATGTCGCGGCCGAGACTTAGTCTTGTGCGTAGGGCAGACGCTTGGCTGTTGGTTGAAGGCAGTTGGTAGAAAGGGAAGAGGTTGCGCTTTGCGCCTTCGTGCTTAGCGTGGATCTCGCTCAGGGCGCCCACGACTTCTGTTGTTGGGTCGTTGCCGGTGCCTTGGTCGAATTGGGTTGTGTCCTCGGACATGAGGGCGAGGATGCAGGTGCCCGACTTGGTGTTCAGGCACTTTTGCTGAAGCGATAGTCCTTCGGGGAGAGAGGTGATGGGTGGCGCGATGTCAGGGAGAGCGACTGGCCTTTGACTCTCGACGATGGGTTCCGGGGACTCTGTTGGAGGATTCATGTCTTCGAGAGTCTCTGTGGTCTGCATGGCTGCTGAGCTGGCACTTTCAGCACTCTCGTGAGATGCTGATGCCTTTGAGAAGGACGACGAGGCCTTGCTACTCTTCGCTGAGTCTTTCTTGGTGGATGACACCTTCTTGCTCTTTGCCTTCTTGGGTGCTGGATCTGGGTTTGGCATCGCTACCTTTGACAGAAATGCAACCATGGGCTCCTTCTTTAACTCGCCGCTGTAAATGATCGGCTCTGCTTTTGCACTCGTGAGTATCATGAAGGTCGGGAACTTCGTGACACCCATCTTGGCGGTCGTCTGCGTCTCCTTGTCCCTGATCTGCGCCACCTTCACACTCCCCAGGAAGTCGATTGCCAGTGCCTTCAAAAGTGCGCTGACAGTCCCCTTGTCGGAGAACAACATCGCCTTTACCCCACTCTCCCCAACCCAAGTCTCATACTCCCCGTCCTTCAGCCTAGTGACGTGATTCGGGATCTTGTCAACGACAGCATCCACAATCCCCTTTGCAGTCCTCGGACCCTGGTACTCCTCCACCGCTGGCTTCCCAGCTTTCTTCCCGGGTCGCACAATCTTCAGCGTCGGGAAGCCCTTGACATCCATGCCTCCGCAGAAGGGCTTGTTAAGCTCATCATCGCAGTTCACGGCCGCGACTTTGGCTAGACCGGCGAGGGATTTGGCGGCTTTCTCATAGGCGGGTTGGAGATTCTTGCAGTGGCCGCACCAGGGAGCGTAGAACTCGAGGATGCTAGTGTGGTTACTGTTGGCTATGAGGGATTGGTAGTCTGTGCCCGAGACTTGGAGGACGGGAGAGCCTTTGGAGTAGAGTCCTGCTGCGAGGGTGGAGGGGAGGGTAAGGAGGAGAGCTGCTGCTGTGAGGGAATGCATTGGGGAGGGCATGGCTTTGATGATTCAATGGTGAGAAGTGAGAGTGAGAGGAAGGAGTAACCTTGATTACTACGAGCCTCTACATACTCATATGCTTACTATATACCAGCAAGTTGTCCTCTTCGTGCCGTGCAATTAACAGCTACAACAGCTGGCCCATGCTTCCAAGAGCGTTTACCCCACCCTTTGTACGGTATGTGAAACATCGTCGTCAGGTACCATGAGCGCATGCTTTCTCATCCTCATATCGCTGCCTGCAGATGACAACATCGCAAACACAGCAGCACCCATATTCGTGAAAAGTGCTTTACTCACCAGCAACAATGGCAATCGACCTCCCCGCCGCGCTCAAGCCAGCAGACTGCCAGCGCTTCGCAACCCGCGCCGCCCAGCTCGAGAAGTTCCGCCCAATAATTACATACTGGTGTAAGCGCATCGTAGCAGAAGCTGTAGGACAAGGCTAAGTATCACGGCCAGGCGAGTACTATATTCTTCAAATCATCCTCAACAAGCAACTCCACACCACCTCAGAAGAAGTCTCCAACTATGCCGTGCACTTGATGGACAAGCTCGAGGCGTACAAGTCTGAGAACGCTGCTAATGATACTGTGGTTGATGATGTCGCTGCGAAAGCGTATGTCGAGAACTTCGCGCTTGAGACGTTTGCGCGGGCTGAGACGGAGCAGAGGGGGAATGTCGTGAAGAGGCAGACAGCGGATACGTTCCAGGCTGCTGCGACGTTCCTGGATCTGCTGAGTATATGGGGTGCGCTGGACGTGGAGGCTGCGGCGAAGAGCAAGTTCGCCAAGTTTCATGCGCTCAGGATCGCGAGGGCATTGAAGGAGGGAAAGGACCCGAATGAGACGAATCCAAAGGTTGAGGAGCGTGTGCTGCCGAAGGAGCCAGATGATGAGGTCGAACAGGAGCTGAAGGACTTGGAGAGGGAGGGCAGGGAAGCAGCGTACAGGCCGCCGACCGTCGAAAGTGCGCCAGACAGTCAGCAGGCGAGCCGTGCGATCAGTGCGTCACGAGGCAGTCCGCCACTATCGCTGCCTACGCAGCCTACCAACGAACCTCATGCTGGCGTAGCACAAGACCGGGACATGGTTGACGCTGACGCGGACGACGACCCAGAGTCAGCTGGCAGAACTGCATCCGTCGGCGGTGGCTACTTTCCCTCGGTCCCTGCAGGCACTTCAGGCAACGCTGGTCATGACGCTGCAGAAGTTCCTCCATCAGATCCCACCTTCGCCGCGCCCTCCGCGGACCCTTCAGACTTCTACAGCCTTCCTCCTTCAGCGCCTGTATTGCCAGATCATAGCATACCCTCACCTCCGACACCTCAAGCTCCGACCCAGCCACCACCGCAGCTGTACAGTCAAGTCCCGCCTAGGCCGGCAGCACCGACGCCTACTGCAACGCGACCCTCAGCACTACGAACAGACGATGACAGTGTGATGGCGGCGCAGAAGCATGCGAAATGGGCGATCTCGGCGTTGAACTTTGAGGATGTGCCTACGGCTGTGGTGGAGCTGAAGCGAGCGCTGGAGAGTCTGGGAGGGCTGTGAGGCACGTGCGGAACTGCTTGATATCTCCAACGATTTGAAACCTGGGCGAAGATGTCTGATACACAGCAGTCTTGGAAGTCTGGCGGTATAGCGTCTCTAAGAGACACTGTTGTAGATAAAGGGCACATGCTTCGAGAAGTCAGGGATCCGTCTCGACTTCATCACGTGCTGGATGCGGTGTCACGCTGGTGGTGATAGTAGCATTCCAGCCGTTTTGGGTCCGGGAGAGGCGAATACCCAAGGCTATACCTAGACTCTAGTACATATGAGCTGCTGTAGTCCATCATACATCATCGCCAGCTTCACTACCTATATAATTCTCTATCTCCACGGACAACGTCAATCACGTTCGTCTTGTTTTCCTTCAGGCCTGAGGCTGTTCTAATTGTGATGACTCAGATCACGGGCGATACCGGTGCTAGAGGAAAGACAATGAGACAATCAGACTGACTGCTCATTCTCGAAGTACTCCACATCCGACAACACCTTCCCTCCTTTACATACCCTACCACCCACTCACTGGAACTTCTACCTTCCCTTTACTGCGACTTGGCCATCGACTGGCGCACACCCTCATACCTGTGCGCACAAGGGAGCGCATTCACGTCACCCCTCCCCACGGCTGAAACCCCGCCGGCCGGGAGCGGCACCCTCCTTCGACCCCTCCTGTACCCCCCACAACCGCCAGCATGCCCGGCCGTGGCAGCTCTGCTCCGAAAGCTGCGCCTCGAGGACCGGCCGCACTCCGTCGCGACAGACTTCGGAAGGACCGCGATGGGGATCTCGCCATGGACGTCGCAGTGAAGGGACGCGCTGCACGTGTGAGCAAATCATCGCCAGTACCCACAGGTCCTCGCAGTGAAGGCTCGGCGCGCAGCTCAAGAGGTGGACTGCTCAGTACGGGTGCTCAGCGTACTATCCTCAAGCATGCAGGTGCAGGTGACATTGCGATGAAGGAGGGCCGGACGTCGCAATCTCGCGGATCCGTGGAGCTCAGGATCGGGAACTGGACGAAGAACAAAGCATCGAACAACTCGGACGGCGGCCTCAGCTCGCTTCTCTCATGGCTCGAGAAGAAGGCAAGCACGAGGCTGAGCTCAAGAGCTAGGAATGTAAAGATCAAGAAGGTATGTCGTCGCCGCTGCTCTTGCCATGCTGGACACTATCTACAACGCCCGCTTGGCGCATCCGGTCCGCTCTCGTTTGCAGCCAATCTCAGAACGACGACCGCGATCACTTGAAAGGCCTTGTGGATACTCCCCTTATTTGCTAGACGCTTCCTGCTGGAATTACGACAATACTAACGTACATACAGTCGAGAAAAGACGGAGACGATGTGGTGATTAGCGTGGCAGCAGAGGACGTTAGTGCAGTGCTGAGGTTGGACGGCTACGTGTGGGCAGGAGTGAACGTCAGTGTGAAGAGGCTTACAGGAGATGGCAAGACGATGGAGACGAATGATGCCACCGAGAAGACTCGCAACATGCTGAAGGGGGTGCTGGAGCGGCGATACAATGCGGATGCGAAGTTGCTCGACTTCAGTCAGCTTGCTTCAGATCCTGAGCTGCAGCAGGAAGCAGTGTTCAACTCGAAGAGCACTGCTAGCAAGTTCTTCCCAGCAATGATGGTGGTTCTCGACAAGGCATTCGACTCAGTCAAGGATCGAGATGCAGCTGTGCAGAGCGTATCGCTGGCCAACAACGAGCTGGCGGATCTCAAAGTAGTGAGCTCGTTGTCTGAGTTCCTCCCGCAGCTCAAGAATCTGGATCTATCGAACAACAAGTTCGAGAAGCTGGACCAACTTGTTGTGTGGAGGAAGCGATTTCACCACCTCG
>JAVRRP010000916.1:0-12874 GCA_036872775.1 Oleoguttula sp. CCFEE 5521 | reverse complement strand
ACGCAGGATCTTCGAGCCTAGCACACAATTCGACTATGGTATCACACCAATGCGTAACTGATAGAGCCACTGCAACAAGTACCGGCTCCAGGAACTGGAGCCCGGTCGTCCAACATTGTTCTAGATCTGATGTGGGCAACTGGCTTTCATTGCACCGCTTCCAGTCAGTCGAGTGTACATTGCACGCCGGGAGGCGAGATTATGCTGAGTCAGCCGCCCCACTCTTTGGACGCCAGCTCCAGCTCGTATACTAAAGCTGATCCCGTAGGATCGCGCATGCCTGAGTCGGCTTTCGGCTCACTATCGCCGTGCGAGCTGACATTTGCTGTCTGCCGAGCGACGCTGTATGTCAAATTTAAGTAGTGCCTACCATGACGAAATGTGTCTTGTCAGGCTAACGACCGCACAATCGAGAAGCGTATAAAGTACTCGCCCTCGGAACCAACTCCCTACTTCTCTCCGTAGTCGCTCAACGAATCGTTCTTGAAAGCTCCCTGCAGCGCAAATATGGCGAACTTAATCGAACTCGACTCCCTCGAAATCCTCGCCATAATCGACAACGAGCTCGACCCAATCTCTCAGTCTCCCAATCCTGCTGTAATCCAGACAGGCGGGTTGAAGGAAATCGGCCTCCGCGGCCTCCTCTCCAAAGATGACCCCCGCGGCGCCGGCGCAGAAATGCGCATGGACAAGATCTGCTGCTCTGCCCACGGCCTCTCCTTACTAATCACCGCTGTTGTGGACGAGACCCGCCGTACGATCCTGTTTGATACTGGACCCGAGGAGAGTGCTTGGGAGCGGAACGCCGCGAGACTTGGGGTCGATGCGGGGTTGATTGAGAGGGTAGTGCTTAGTCACTGGCATCGGGATCACTCGGGGGGGATGCTGAAAGTGCTTGAGTCGTTTGCTGCTGCGAAGAAGGCCAAGGGAGAGGAGCGGAAGGGGTTATCGATTGATTTGCATCCTGCTAGACCCGATTATAGGGGTGTGCAGCCGCCTGGTATGCCGGTGTTCTCGCTTGAGGCGGATCCTACGTATGAGGCTATCGAGGGCGACGGCGGAAAGGTGGAGAAGAGTGATCAGGTGCATGGTGTGCTTGATGGCCATTTCGCGGTGTCTGGGGAGATTCCTAGGGTTACCGACTATGAGCCGGGCATGAAGTTCGGTGTGCGCTTTGACTCGAAGACTGGCAAGTGGTGCCCAGATGAGAAGATGGCGGATGAGAGGTTGCTCATGTGTAAACTCAAGGGTACTTGTAGTGGTAGGCACCGCCCCATGGCTTCGCTGACATACTCGCAGGCAAAGGTATCGTGATGTTCACCGGCTGCAGCCACGCTGGTGTCGTCAACGCCTCGAGACACGCCGTCGAGCTTGGTGGTGGCGCCCCACTGTATGCTGTTGTGGGTGGCTTCCACTTGGCTGACGGTCAGCCGCCGCACATACAAAGCACTGTCAGTGATCTCAAGGCACTGGATGTCAAGGTGCTGCTCGCTGGTCACTGCACGGGGTGGAGAGCGAAGTATGCGATTGAGAAGGAGATGCCGGGACGGCTTGTGCCTAGCTTTGTGGGATCGAAATATACTCTGTAGCAGTCTAGGCGCCCAAAGCAGTCAACTTTACTCACGGTCTTGATCATCATACTGTCTGCTCCTCTCGTAGTGCTTCAGAACACAGCTGTCTACCTTGTACTTGTTATCATGCGGAGGAAACGCCTTTGTTCTCACTCCAAGCCCGATCTCCCCTGCCGCCCTGCGTGCAGATCAACGACCCATTGCAGCACTTTCGAGAACGGATTAATCTGTGTCGGCGCGGTCGTTGCTGGTACGTCACTGATGCTCTACGAGTCATCTTTCCAGCCCGCAACAGCCCCAATGCCTCTAACCTAGACGCATCTCGCAGCTCAGGATTGCGAAGTCGGAGTAAGAGGCTTTGGTACATCGAACTCATATTTCCCCCGGCTTCCTCCAGCTCCAGCGTCCGCGAAACTGAACTCTCCACCGAATGGCTCGAACGGTGCAAGCGCATCTAACAAATTCAACGCATCGTTGTTGGAAATGCTTTGGACAGCAGAGGGTGCGACCATGACAGCTGCAGCCGGAACGAAGCGCGTGGGAGGTAACAAAGTTTTGACGTCGTTCGTAGGCTTTGAGCGCTTGCGAGCTGGCGATTCGTCGTCTTCGTCACTCACGAGATCAATGTAATTATTAGCTTCAAGTGTATGGGCCTTGCGCTTCGTCGGACGAACGTCGTGACGAGTGCCAGAGTTGGTGGTAACGCTAGGGTTGGAAGTAGCGTAGATTGCTATGCTTTTGGTGGGGTGCATCTGAGCGGTGGTTCCCGGAGTGTGTTCAACGGTGCCTTCAGCCATGGGCGCGTTCATCGATTGCTTCTTCGCCCGTCCAGCCTTGGCTTGTAGAGCTCCAGCTTTCACGGGCATAGCACTGGCCACTACTGCCGTATCGTCGTCCCTTGCCCTTGACAAGTTCGAGTGTTTGTTGGCTTCCTTCCGAGCTATGTAGCCCTGTGGGTTGGCTACAAGCTCCCCGATGCGGTCCAGCGAATACACGTCTTTACGCGCCAGCGAATAAGCGCCAATGACTCGAATGATCTCGTCCAACCTCTGCGAGCACCTCAAGGTGACATCAGTACCGTTGGCCACCTTTTCCTTCTCGAAGACCTGAGGTCCTTGGCCTCCCGTATGCGCGGTGATGAGCTCGTCCCACACGTGCCACGCGCAGCCCTGGGCCATCCTCGACTTGTCCGAGTAAGGCTTGACAACGTCGACGTACTTAGACAGTCCCATATCTTGCCAATGCGTCCAGTCGTCCTTCTAATTGGCTGTGCACTTGTGCGCAGTATCAGGTGCAGCCCTTATGGTCTGGTTGAACGCGGCTGCGATGCGCAAAATGTTGGCGTCACGATTGGCAGCAGCAGTGGTAGCATCATCGACGCCGCCAGGAATCTTTAAGGGTGTGCGGCGGATCACCTCGCCACGAGCTTGAGCTAGGCTCGTGACGAGTAGCTGACTGCAGTCGATGGCAGCTTGTTGCGTTGATTTGGGAATCCGCCTCCTTAACTTGGTGGCAGTGGCGACTGGACGGGGCGTAGCGACAGTAGTCTTTGAAGCACGTGGCTGGCGAGATCGCTTGAGCGTTGGACGTGGCTGCACTCTGTGATGGCCGAGAGGCGAGTCGACGATGCGGTTCGCATCTCCCTCGAACTCGGCGTAATGGCGAGACCGAGTAGCGCTAGGGCTAGCTCTGCCGAAGTAGGAAGTGCCGGTGTCAGAAAAGTCGCCCAAACCCCCAGATGGAGGCCAGTCGACGCCGGTACGCGTGCTGAAACCCCCCGGTAGGCTCTCACCTGCAGTATCGTCGAGACCGAGACTATACTCAGTAGCAGCGCCTCCATCGGCGTCACTATCCAGTGGCTGGCGATATGAACCGTAGATTGAGTAGTCGCCAACACCACTCCCGCTCCGTGGGAACGAAGTTCCGGATGCGGCGCTGCGTTCGAGCAAGTCATCAGCGCTCGGACTATACATTCCCATCATCGACGAAGTCTGGCTTGTGCTTGGTGAAGCACTGCTGCGGATTCTCTCAACATGTGCCTGACTCATGTTGTTCCAGACACCTTTCCAAGAGCGCGTTCTTGGAGCAGTAGTTGGAGATGTGGCGTGTTGCTGTCCGAGTTTGACCGCATCGAGACTGTTGACTGACTTGCCCGCCATGTAGTTGTGACCTTGAGCGTAAGTCATAGTAGGCGGCGTCCATGGTGTGGCATGATTGAAGTCGGTGCCGTGCGCGGAGATCAAATCGCATGGATCATGCGAATCGTGCTGCGCGTTGTTGGAGGACTTCTCTCCGAGCGCGGAGGAACCGCTGCGTGAGTTCGGTGGAAGCTCTTTGTCCCCTTCAAGCGACTCAACACCAAATGCCTGCCAGTCGATACTGTTCACAAAGTCGTTGTCGAACGACAGATCTCCTTCCATAATGCTAGTCGTAGCGGAGACCGACGGCGCTCTAGTCAATTGTGGGTCGTTGTCGATGTGAGTAGACTGCGGGGCGCGCAGGTGACTTGAATGATAGACCATCTCCATCGCACGACGTTGCCTCGTTGATTGGTGAGTCGATGGTACTGTGAACTCGATTTATGGGTGTATAGCTAAGTCGAAGATCATGGGTGAAGGAGTAACATGCGCAAATTCAGTGCAGAGTAAGTAGTGGGAAGTTGCTGTCGAAAGTAGGAGGTGGAGTGGTTTCAAAACTCCGCCGACTCTGCGACTTTCCTGAGCACTCCACCCTGGCTACCCACACCACTTGCATGTGACATCACTCCCTTGTTTGAGATCTGGGAAGCTGCGGTCTGCGCTCCTTCACTAAGCCAGGTAGACGTATGTTAGGCTCGTGTCGAAACTCTGGCTTCGGCGCCAAGAAACAGCCAAGTCAGCGAAGAAAGACGATATCTCGCGAGCAGTCTCGACTTTCGCATCGGCGCTATGTGCCGTGAGCGACGCCAAAAGCGACATCGCTCCAGACGGTAGGGACTTAGTGGAGTTGTAGGTTATATACTATGCTTTGCAAGTGTAGTGCGTGAGCAGACTGTAATGAAGAGAGGAAGAGATCGTACCCACCTAACAATTCGGTACTGCCGACCATATCATCCGGTATTCAGATGCGGCGCGAGGCCGTTCTTTGTCGACGACTTGCTCCCAGGCTTTGGCCATGACTAAGATCATCGATTCCCTACAAGGCAGATCGCCAAAAGAAGAGGCGACACCAAGAGGACACCACAGACCGCTCTAGCAAGGCCCATCTCCCGAGCATTGTTTCACGAGGGTGAGCAGTATCGCCGTGCCGATGACTCGCAGTGGAATGGTCCACCCTACAGCCGTTGGCCCCCGTCGCTCGTCACAAGCCATACGCCAGCGCTAGAATCTGGCAAGGGCCACTTGGAGATCAAAACACTAGCTACCGGGCACCACTCTGTCCGCTGCCTATCAAAGATGAAAAAGTTGCCCAATCATACTCGACTTCCGGAAGATCCGAGTGTTCGGAGCTTGCGCGTTGTCATGCTCGAATCGCATACTACTTCGCACGAAAGCCAAGATCACGTTATGCTATGATGCTGCAGCAGAGCCGCGTTTGTGTGAATGCGCCGGTGTCGCCTGGGTCCGGACAGCCGAATTCAGAAAGTCTGTATATTGCAGGGTCAAGATTTGCCGGATGGGGTCCAGCGCTCCGAGATCAGAGAGAGTTTACCGAGTCCAGTGAAAGTCTAGTGCATCGAGCGTTTGGCCGGTCCCAAATTCCAGCGCTCGGGCGAGCTAGCGTATGTGCATGAGGAGTCAGGACTACACGGACGCTGTCGAGGTCTGCTGGCATCGGATTACTAAATCCACGGCCGAATATACAGCTGTCTGAACCCACAGTCTTATTCTTCCTCGATGATTTCCTGGTCCTGGGGAATGGCCTGGAAGTCCACACAGCTTCCGAGCATTTAGTCAAAATGCAAAGAGAAGCCTTCGAGGGAGTGTGAGAGCGAACATATCCCATGTACTGTCTGGATCCTCTGCTACTTAGACTCCGGATGACCTGACTTGGAGGGCCTCGAGGCTGACTCTTTGGCTGGAAGCAGAGCGATCCATGCGCTCCATATCGGCCGAGTCCAGAAGCGCGAATTCAGCTCCAAGCTGACCAGTCCTCGGACTGACGCCGTCAACTTATGCTGTTCGCGAGATCGTCGAGTCACGTTGGAGCTTATGTGCTCAGCCGCAGCCTCTTCTCAAGGAGCTGTTGCCGAAAATAGTTCCGAAGCGGAGTCGTGAAGGTCACTACCCATCGGCTGAGATGAGGGCATCTTGGTCTATACTGACTTTGCTACTTTTCGTCACTCGATTGAGTTGGTGTAGTCTCGAGGTCATGGACTCGAAGAGAGTGAAGCATGCACTGGAGGTCATTCTACGCTCAGTAGTAAGATGTTTGCATGACCTCCAAGAGCGGATTGTAGATCAAGGACAGTAAGTATTGAGTTTACCATGAGGCACAGGCATATCATCTCGGTTGACGGCTTTGTTCGTGAACAAAGCGTACTCATTAAAATGACTGGATAGATAAAGGGATGAGAAGCGAGGAACTGAAGTGTGGAAAGGGTTCGGGACGGAGCTTGGCGTGCTTGGATAATCTGCTGCATGGTGCCATTCGAATCGGCAAATCAACTTCCTGCAGGCTGCAGCATCTCTTCATGTATGTAAAACGTGTCAGATGATACGAGTATTCATGTCAAACTAAATTGTCGCATGTCTTGAGGGTTTCGTGACTGGACCCGTCGCAGCCTGAGCGAATGCAGCGATCGCTCTTTGTCACGCAACGTGACCCATCATCGTTGATTGACTAGGATGATGGGATCTCTCACCTAGCCTCGCCACATTACCTGCCCAGCGAAAGGACCCAATATAGAAACCACTCAACGAAACGACACTGGTATCATTTGCACGAGAGTACTTTGGGGTTTAATGTTTTGGTTTGCAAAGCTAGTACAACCTAGCCAAACGACGAAAGCACGGCCAATCCTCCGCCGCAGCGCAATGCAATCCACCACGGCCCAGACCAGCCGTCCAGCTCTACCATTTCCAATGCTCATAAAGTCCAATGGCTTCCATTGGCCACCAGTCCGTCGCTCGAAGAAGTGAGTGGCTTTGCAGCCGGTCAAGGACTTACCAAAAGCCCAACGTCTACATGATGCCGTAAAGTGTTGTTGTGGGCGTCGGTGCTCCTGACGAGGTGTCTAGTGTGCATCAGCAGAACAGAAAGAGATGTGTGTGCCGTTGTCAAGCACTCCCAAAGCCACCGACATCCGCATGATGCCGTCAAGTAAGGATGCGGATGTCGAGTCTTCTGTAGTGTGTCCAAAGAGCATGCGAGTAGTGCGTTATCGCAGTGGACTTGAAGAAGCGCTGATATTGATTGGTTTGACTGCCGTCGTGGTGACGTCGAAGTCGTCCAGTCAAATGATACAGCTGATCAAGCGCCGTGCACTAGCCAAGAAGTGGCCTGCGCGGAAAGTATTTTGTGTTGTGTGCGCCAGATGGCGCGTAGTGGTAGCTCATTAGTCTCTGGGCTTGCGCCCCATCTCCAAATCGCGGAGAGCTGCAGTGGCACCGCAGCTGCTGAGGGGATCAAGTGTCGGCTTCATCTTAGGTGTGCCGCTGGTGAAGGCGCGAGCTCTCGCATCACCCGCCCACCCTGACACGGCAGCCGTTTAGGTCATCTTCGCTGGCGGTGGAGGACCCTGTACCAGCCCCTGCTCGGCCTTCTTCGATGCGCGAGTACGACGAGCAGGAGGCCCTTGCTCGATGTCCATCACTTCCTCTTCATCGTCTCTTAATGCCTCGGCTGCGGTGCGTTTCTTCTGCATCGTCTTGGCATCAACGCTGGAGCTCGTAGCGGAGGGCGAGGAAGCTACAGTAGTAGCAGGAGTCTGCATCACACCTGCAGCTTGCTGCGGCTGGGTTGAGACAGCGGCGGCCAGCAGAGGACCAGGTGCGTCGTTGCTACTATTGTTGGCGGCCATCGCGGCTGCGACTTCAGCAGCCTCGATGTCTAGCTTCAACTGCTCCGGTGTCTTCCTGATCAGAGTCTTATTGGCGCCTCTGGAGATGTTGTTCCAGCGATACTCGACCTTCCTCTTCGCGAACTCGGCAGGATTAGCCACAAACTCCTCAATACGGTTGCCTTCCAGAACCCCATGGGCGACAATCTTCTCCTTCCGCAAAGCCGCTCCAATGGCTTTGACACGATCGACCCAGGTCAGAGCGAGATCCGGCTCATCGATCACCTTGCTGTCGTACATCCGGAGGCCGCGAGGATGGTTGTAGATGTCGTAAGTCTTGTGATATAGGATGACACAGCATGCCTGAGCATACAGATCCTCCTCCGTCTGAACATCGAGCACGTCCCAGCACTTCTCCTTCTCCGATTGCTCCCAGTCCTCATACGTTTGCAAGCCGAACGCAGTGAATTTGATAACGTCGTCAGGGACAGGCACGATATCGGCGTTGAGGCAACGCACGAAGAAGTTCACAATCTTCTGCTTATCTGTTACCATGCTCCTCAACGGTGGACCTTCCCGAGCGAGCTTGCTGAGTGGCATACGCTGCTCAACAACTAGATATGCATGCTCGAGACTCTTGATGCGAAGCGGGGTCCCAGGTGCGCCCTCGACCGTGATGCGTAGAGCGTTGTTGATGTTGCTCCTCTCGTCGCCCGTAGTAACCTCCTTCGCGTCTGCCTTTGCTTGCTTTCGCTTCTTGATGATGTCGGCCTTCTCCTCGTCGGTGAAGTAGCCGTAGAACTCAAGAGCTGCGGCATTGACGTTCTGTGTGTCTACAACCGCGCCATCTTCGACGCGATCGATGGAGGTAGCGTGAGTCTGCTTTGGAGCCGCAACCTTGCCACCGCCACGCTGCAATGGAGCGCGCGGCGAAGCGAAGGCAGGCCTCACCTTACGAACTTCTTAACCGCGGTCGTCGATGAAGTGCGTTCCACTCGGCTTCGCTCCGAGACGCGAGCCAGGATGTTCTAAGGTACCTTGAACAGCACCACGCGTCTGCATTTGTGCGCCATCCATCTGCTGTTGGTATATTGGCTGGCGAGGAGCGATGGCATGGAACACTGGCAACTGCTCCTTATGCGTCTGATATGAAGACTGTGCCTGACCGAAGGCAGAGGCAGTCTGCAGGCTCGTCCACCCTTGCACATAAGTAGGATGTCCACGAGTAACGGCACAACCTCCAGCTTCGACGGCAGTGGGCATCTGGCCAGTGGCGCCAGTCTGGAATGGGTTGGTTGCCAGCTGAGCAACAACATCGTTGATAACCTGAGAGTGAGGATCTGGACGGAAGTTGGAGTAGGGGATGCCGTACTCGGTGTTGTCGTACTGAGGGGCAGTGTGCGTGTTGACGTTGCCAGACGCGTTCGTCGTGATATGCGTAGTGCCGACACCATCATAGACTGGCTGCTGTTGACACACGTATTGCAGAGCCTGGCTGGCAGCTGAGCCATGCTGAGACGCGCCGATGTAATTGTTCAAGCCGTCGAGGTTGTGAACTTGCTGTATCATGTTTGAGCCGTTGTGCTCGAGCGCGGAGATCCCCTTCATCGCCGCATCGGAATTGGGGAGGTTTCGCGCAAATGTGTCGAGGCTCGCAGCAGTTGTGGCGTGCCCCTGATCAGAGGCGGAGTTGGTTTCCATGTGGAGAAAGGCCGCAAAAGCGGCGTCGAAGGGATCTGCGTCGCCTATCGCCGCGAGCGGGCCATAAGAGAACGCCTTCTCATTGCTAGGGCGGTTATCTCTAATCCATGCGTGCTGATCGAATTCATCGAAGGCGACGTCGCCGCGGCCGCTCGGCGGCCCAGCACCAGCGCCAGCGTGGGCTTGCGACATGTTGAAGTATTGATGATGATCAGCCTTAGTAGTAGTGTCAGATATGAAGCGCTGTGTGGCAGGGTGCGACGCTAGTTTACTGCAAGTGGAGTGTGGTGAAGGGGCTGGTGGAGGGGGAGGTGAAGATGCATTCGCGGCGTTGGCCGGTGGCGGAGCTCTGTCGAGAGCAGTGGAGGGCGTGTGTGGTCGAACTCATGGTGTTTGTAATGATCAGTGTAGCATGTTCGAGTATTTCGAGGAAGTGGTGATAACGAAAAGTGGTGGTGGATCAGTGTCAATAAGCCCTCCTCAAATTCTGCATCGCACCCAAATACCTCCCACACCGCGAATGCCAAGCCCAGCACAGGCTCCCAGGCGACGCTAGTCCTGCAAGTACACCCCACTCACACCCCTCTAGAGTTTCCTTCACGTCGAGGTAGGTATAGAGGACAAAGACTGGAGCATGACAATGCCTTGTGAAGACCCACCTTGGCCTCGGAGAGCGGAGGAAAGGCGCCGTGGACATGTGAACGGCGGCATAGGTGAACGGAGGGGAGCCTGCGAAGTGTGTGAGGTGTGTATATAGCTTCGACCATACCATCCCAGGATAACATACTTTGAAGAGGAAGAGGGGGACTAACCTATCTCCCACCATATCGCGCCGACCTTATGAACCATCAGCCATCCCACCTCCCTTTTTTGACATGCTTGCCACACGTCCACTCCCTCGCTTGAGACAACAACAACGCGTTGGGACATGAAGGCATGACAACAACAACAATGCCGGCGGCTGCGACGATATGCTGAAGGATGACGAAAGCAGTGACAGCAGAGAAAGAGACAGGCATGAGAAAGACTTACTTGGAGAGCGACGGCAAGGCACAATGGAACGGAGAAGGCCAAGGACTTGGCCATCAACCTCTGAACAACCCACCATCTCCCTCAGTCTCACCAGCAGCAACGTGGCACAGCGTGGGGATGAGCAAGGACTGCACTCGGCCATCATCCTCTGAGCAGCCCTCTATCTCCTGCGACAGCGGCAGCATGGCACACAGCGAGGAGGAGGAGCAGGACTTGAGCTGCACCGCAAGGCTCTGAACAGGCCGCCTTCTTCTTCGACGACTGTCGCGCAAGCAAGTGTACGCAATAAGTCAGCGGTGCCCGCGAAGCCCACTATGTCCCCAGCGACAGTCAGCGCCCCACTACGAAGGCACACACTCACCCCGGCCCATCGCCTCCTGTGCCTGCATCTCGGTCACAGCAGCACGCCGCACCTCTCGAGCCCACTCGCTCGGACTCGCCACGAAGCTGTGCAACTCCAGCTGCTCCAGCACCCGAAGCCTCACCGTCCAATCCGAGGCCATCAAGTCCATACAGCGTTGCAACCTCTCGCTGCAGATGGAGGTCAGATCAGGCGTGTACCCGAACCTGCAGAAACGAGGACCATGGTGATTGGCAACAGGAACCGCGTCGAGCAGGAGGTACATGCAATTCTCCGTGTGGTACTGGTGACGATGACGGAGCAGATTGACCGTGGCTTGGTAGAAATGATGCTGGACAGCGAGGAAGAGCTCGGGTGCCATGTCTGGTGGGGGGCGGTCTCGAACAGGCTGGTCGTACACCTGCAACATACGCTTCACCCGATTCTTGGCGCTCTGCTTCACTGCAGCGATGTCGTCGTAGTCGTTCTGAAGCTGAACGGTACCAGAGCGACGGATGGCACCAGCGGTCCCGAGCCTGTACGTCTCGCTCTGGAGAGCGGATGTGCCAAGCGAAAGACCTGCGCGTGCCAAGGTCAAGCCTTCGAGGGGCATTTGAGGCTCATGGACTTCATCGGGCTGGGCCGGGGCATGTTCGAACGCAGGTGTCTCCATACCGTTCCTGGCGATATGCTCTTCGGAGCCAAAAGGTGGGATCTGGTCCGGCAACGTCCACGTGCCCGGGAATGCCTGGCGGTTGGGGCTCCAAATGCCGAGCATATCTGACGGCATACCGTGTTGTGCAACAGGAAGAGGCGTCCTCGATCCATCCGCATACGTTGGACGTATAAGCTCGTCCAGTCCTCGGACAGGCGTGAATATTTGGCCAGTGATCCCGGAAGCAAGCTCATCGGGGCTTCTTCGCTGTCCCACTTTCGGATGTCCTGGAGAAGCAGATGATACGATCTGCTCTTCGCCCTCGGCGCTGTTGTCACGAGCCCACGCCTCGAAGTCGAAGAAATCGTCCCAGTTCACATCAAGAATGTTATGCGCGTTCGCCATGATAGCAGATGGTTCTTGCAGCCCAGAGGCAAAGAAGGCCCCATCGCAGGCGCGTTAGCTATATGTGATGTCTTCAGGGACTTCCCTCTGAGCTTTGCCATGAGATCTGGTAATCTTTGATCGGATCTAGCGATGGGATTGAAGAGAGGTCGATGCTGCTTGGTCATTGCTCTACGGCTGTATCGAACGGCCCGGTGGCAGCGCCTCGCGGTCGGACGGGGAGTGTAAACTCGAGATCGAGATCTGCGATGATTGTCTGGTCCCGCAAGATCAAGGCTGATTCTGTTAGCAGGCTGCTCGTAGAGGTAAGCAGTACTATAAGCGCATGTCAATGAAAGATGCAGGTTGGTGGTTATTAGATTCTGGATGAACGCCGTGGTCGAGTACTCAAGGGCTGTGGGTGGCGCTCGAGGCAAAGTGTCACAAAGAATTGACTAGCGGAGTTTGATCTTCCACTGCGTAAGTGACACGCAAATTCTGCCGCATAGACTGGAGATCCTTTCAGCCCCAATTGCAGTGAATGACACTTCGCGAGATCATGTAGGATGCTCCGCGAAGCCACTGTTGTACGGGCTGAGCACAGTGTATCTCGACATGCTCATCAACCGGTATTCAGACGCATGATGCAGATCTTTGGTGCGGCATGCTGCCATCATGGATACGTATGGGATCCCGAAGCTGCTGACATCTGTATTTGATGAGGTACTGCTCTGCGCTCGTCTCTTTAACCTAGATGGATGCAATGCAGCTCGAACCGAGAGATATAATAGCCAACAGACACGATTCAGTGTCGAAAATGCTGCGCAGTAAATTCGGTTTGTGGAAGTGAGAATGGGATGGGCATGAGATGAAGTGAGGTTGACATTGCCTCTGCTTGGCATCTTTCTCCATTCAGCCTAGACCCGTGACTTGCCCTGCCCCACCCGAGCCCCGATACCGATTACCAATGCTCAGTTGGAGCAGCAGTGATGAGAGGTTGGACAGCTACTGCAACTTTTCCGTGCCACCGCTGATAATTCATATAATGTGAAGCGCCTCTTGCAGTACGCCTCTATCACCTTTGCAGACGCATGCTTCGGCTACAGATCATCGGACCCACCAAGACACCAGAATCTGGGGACGCTTCCTCTCCACTCGGCAATGACATCGCCACGGTAGCCGTAAAGGCCACTACGATTAGCCACGGTAGC
>JAVRRP010000915.1:0-12887 GCA_036872775.1 Oleoguttula sp. CCFEE 5521 | reverse complement strand
CCCGAGATTTTATAATGTAAGGCTACGTTATATATACCTTCTACGCGGTATAATTTGTTTTATTATTACTAAAGGATAGGAGGACGCGGGTAGTATAGGTATAGTCTTTAGACTCTTTCTTAATATACTCTTACGAGTCTACGCGCCCTTTTATTAGCCGTACTACGTATAGAGACGATAGGAGTTCAAAAGCTTAGTATATAATCTAGACTCTCCGTCGTATAAGAATTAATACGGCGTTAGTAGGCGATACTTAAGCGATTCGGTACGGTAACATAGACGAGCGGTCTTCGATCGATCGTAATTATACAAGGTCTTGTTCTACTTAATGCGCTATGATTTGACGCTCGAATCACTCCCTCATCTTAGCCAGTACGCATCCTTGCTGGTCTCCGTTGTCCACTCGTGTAGCTCCTTGGTTATCAACCTCACGAACCGCCCATCAGGATCCTCCGCTACAAGCACCCAGCTGCGCAAAGCCGTTAAGACCTCCGAGCACTTGACACTCTTCGATGCAAACCACGCAGCCCACTTCTCGAGATGAGCGCGAGACTCTACGCTCCATGTGACGGGATCCCAAGTCTGGTGCCGCGTTGCCTGCTCGGGATTCAGGCGGATTTCCAGCATCGTCGGGATGGACCGGTGTTTGCAGATGACCGCGATGAGATCTCCAGATGGCGTGAGATGATCGAATCCCGGGATCCTGGTGAAGCCTAGGATATCGACGTAGAACGCGGAGGTGGCAGCAATGTCGGATGAGGCAAGCTTGATGTGATCGAGGCCTGCGAGTGGTGGAGCGTCGTTGGGCATATTGCGTTTTGCGACGTTTCAAAATCAGCGCGGACGGCGGTATCTTTCGTATTGATCGATCACTAACCATGAGTACCAGATAGTGTCCGTTATATGCTTTCCATCATTACGTGCATCGCGTCGGAGGAAGTCGTGTGCAGATGGGATTCGAGCCCTATCGGGACGTAGATCGAATTCGGCGCCGAGTCCAGCCCGATTTGCCCGCGCTGCAATAGAACGGACTTGTTCCATGCGTTCCAAGCGTACATGATCCTCGCGCATGGAACCCGTCAGAATACATGCAATTCGTTCTAGCATACTATGATTCCCGTTTACTTCGTGCCGTCCTCGCCATGAAGCTGTCGCCCGGGGTCCGAGATTTGCATATCCATGCACGACGGCGTACGGCTCCAAGATTCCGACGTCGTAGATGGCCAATCGAACACACGACTGAGAACCTAGCGAGAATATAGGGATGCCAATCAGCCCAGTCCATGGCGCTGCTATCCATCAGCTCTCATTCTGCAGAATTGTATGTAATACTGCGCAATCGGCGTCCTTCAGTCCAGTATCTACCAGTCGAGCATCGGCGAGCATGGTCCAAGTCGTGATCATCATCGGCGGCGGCTTCGCTGTAAGTCGCTTCACGCTCATCGATGGACTCTTGCTGACTTCCAAGCCCAGGGCATGGCGCTCAGCATCGTCCTGAAAAAACGCGGCATCTCCTCCGCCATCTACGAGCTGGGTGACGAAAGCTTCACCTCTGGCGGCAACATCGCCCTCGCACCTAACGCTTTGCGAGTCCTCGATCATGCAGATGTGTTCGAAAAGATAGAAAGGATGGGGTTCAACTACGAGAACATCGCGTTTACCAGTGCTGATGGATCGCTGCTTGGATACTTCCTCAACGGCTCGCAGTCGAAGTACAACTTTGCTGCCATTCGCATACATCGCACGATTGTTCGTGATGGCCTGCGTGCTCAGGTCAAGGACTACGGTATCCCAATATCCTACAACACGAAATGTCTCGCAATCGCCTCGGAGCCTGCGCCATCAGGGGAAGTGACCGCAGTGTTCCAGCATGGCGAGCGTGTCACAGCTGACTTCATCATCGGCGCGGACGGCATCCGCAGCACCGTCCGGTCGCACGTAGCACCCGACAGTGCAGCTCCCAGCTATAGCGGTATGGTGGGCATCATGGGCCACGTCTCGTCCGGCGAACTGCACGGGCTCGCGCGCACCCTTGAGCTGCCTGCCATGCTATTCGGCGACACTGGGTCCTTCGCGATCATGCGTTCCAGCTACGATGGGACGGAAGTCGGTTACTTCGCTTCCTTGGAATTGGACTCTCGTGAGCGAGATGACTGGGCTGCGAAGGATAAGGAGAAGCAAGGGTTGCGTAAGATCCTGGCAGATCGGTTCCTCCCACCACATCACTACCCTGAGTAGTTGCAAGCGCTTGTCGAGAAGACGCCGCTTCAGACCTTGAGCATCTGGCCGTACGTACACTGACATCCGTGAGACACCCCTCGGGTACGACACTGACAGGGACAGCTTCTTCTCTGCACCATATCTCGAATCATGGATCTCCCAGTCAGCTCGGGTGATACTGATCGGCGACAGCGCGCATGCAATCCCGCCAACCGGTGGCCAGGGGGCAGCCATGGCTCTCGAGGATGTGAAACACTGTCGTACGCTCTAGCCATGCTCTACGGAAAGAACCAAGCCTCGGCGCTAGACCGCGCAGACGATAGCTACCGCTCTCGCATCCTCGCACAGTGGAATCGCCATCGTCACGAACGAGTCGCCAAAGTACTTGACTTCACCTCCAAGAATGGCAAGCTCCGGAAGTCCAGTCCGCATCTGTATGCGCACATTGCGAAGGAGTGGCTGATGTGGGCGGCTTTCAAGTGGATGGGTCCGGAAGGGGGTGCCCAATGGATGTATCAGTATGCTGCGGAGAGTGTTCGAAGTGTACTTCGTTAAGACAGCGCGAACGTGAAATCAGTATTCACCACAACTCATGTGTACATACCTCCAGGCTTCTAGTCAGGTCGTCTCACTTCGCGCATCAGATCATCCTCTCAACAGGGCAGTGGACGGGCGCTTCATTATGTCAGACACGGTGATAGAAGCGCTGCCATTGCGCGTGAGACCGTGAGAGCATGTGGGTGGTTGTCGTGAGGAGGTGTCAACTCGAGCAGCTAGCAGACTGGTAGACAGTCAGCAGTTCCAGTCACGGTGCTTCACATAGCACCTCATACGGCTATCAGCGATCACCTCACAGGCCTGGTTGTATCGCGTTGCAGAGGAAAGTCAGTGTTATGGTGCTTCCTACTTTGTTCACCGGGCCCGGATAGAAATCTGCCCGCCACTCCGTCTTTTTGCGAGATCCGGGCATGCTGACGTCGTTACGCGAGCCTATAGATCGCGTACTTGAACGGAAGTAGACGCATTCACGGACTTTCCGCTCGACGATGCCATGCCGCAGAGGTACGAGAAGCCTCGTCCAACGACCCGACACTCCATCGCGTAGCCACCCAATACTGCTGTAGTGAAAGCCCAAGCAACACTCAGCATCCCTCCCGTCCCTCACAATGGAAGCCGGCAACAGCGACAAGGCAACACATTTGTGCGTGCTCACTCATGGCATGTGGGGAAAACCACTCCATCTCAAGCACCTCAAAGAGACCCTCTCGAAGCAATATCCATCCGGCGAGCTCTACGTCTTCGCGCCTAACTCCAATGCTGAATACCTCACCTACGATGGCATCGAGACAGGCGCAGAGCGAGTCACGCACGAGATCGAAGCAAAGATCGCCGAGTTGACAGCAGCAGGCGCAAAGCTCAAGAAGATCAGCATAGCAGGTTACTCGCTAGGCGGTCTAGTGGCGCGATACGTAGTAGGCTTGCTACACAAGAACGGCGTCTTCGACACCCTCGAGCCCACGAACTTCACCACCTTTGCCACGCCGCATCTTGGAACGCGCGCGCATGGAACTGGATACGGTGGCGCGTTCTGGAACAATCTGGGCGCGAAGACGCTCAGCGCTAGCGGTGCTCAGATGTTCCTTGCAGACTCCTTCAGAGACACTGGGAAGCCACTCCTGAGCACACTAGCGGACCCGAACAGCATCTTCATCCAGGGTCTGAAGCGGTTCAAGAGGAAGAGCGTGTACGCGAACACACTGAATGACCGCAGTGTGCCTTACTATACCGCCTGTATCACTCGTGTGGACCCATTCGTCGATCTCGATGCGGTAGATCTGCACTACCTCGAGGGCCAGGCAGCAGAGGCCGAAGTAATTCTCGATCCAAAGAACCCAGTCACCGCGAAGAAGACACCTCAAACCGCTCTCACATTGTACCAGCGCTCTTCCCGATCTCTCACCAATGTCCCCTTCTACGCCCTCCTGACAGTCCTGCTACCCATAGGCGCCACTTTCTTCCTGGTAAATTCCGGCATCCAATCATTCCGCTCCGCAGCACGCATGAAGCTGCACGAAGAAGGCAAAGCTGGTATCACAACGCACAAATACCGCATGCCACTTCTAGAAGACGCTCGTGCGATGCAAGAGCGCGTCTACGAGCAATTGAACAACAATCAGCAAGAGGAATACCTTCCCACGCCTCCGCCGGAGCCGGCATCGTCGGCCTCATCGGCATCCTCATCTTCTACCCAGCTTGCCGACGAGAAGAGTCTCGCAAGACAGCAATCCAGGAAGAATCATTCGTCTTGGCCCACCTTGGCATTAAACAAGGATCAATTCGCCATGATTGATGGTCTGGACAGCGTCGGTCTGATCAAATACCCATGTCATATCGATCAGGTCCGCCATACGCACGCTGCGATCGTGGTTAGGAGTGAGAGAAGTAGTTACCCGCAGGGTAGAGCGGTTGTGCAGCACTGGGCCTCGAACTTCATACTTTGAGGCGACTGGGCAGGAAGTTATCGCATTGGGTAACTTGGTTATTAGCAGGGCGTTCCGGCGTATTGATATAGACAGATAGAATGATCTTGCGCACCTAATGCATCAGGCAAGCGAATCATGGTATTTGCGAATCCCTGGATCCTACACAGCAGATTTAACTTTTGTCTATCCGCGCTACATCACAACTCGTAGGAGTCTAATTCGCTGGGTACAGCTTACCTTACCACAGCAGGATCATAGTAATGCAGAATGGTTCACGCCATTGGTGTCTCATAGGTCGACTTTCTCTGCTGCAGCCTCCATCACCACCTCCACCTCAATGGAACCCGGCAGGCATCCCACTCCCAAACGTCTTGCTCGGCGCCAAACTCCCCTCAATCCTCCGCTTAGCATCCTGCACCTCCTCATTCGTGGGATTCTGCTTCTGCATGTCCGGACGATGCGGCTCAACACCAGGCGAATGACCAATGCTCATCCCGACGCTGATCAAAGTCTCAAGCGCACCGGCAGAGTTGCTAGCAAGATCGTCATCGTATTGCATGACGCCTGGCTCGCAAAGCAGCAGTATAGTTGACCCGCCGAACTTGAAGTAGCCAAGCTCTTCGCCACGGCGGACGTTCTCGCCAGGCTCGCGGGTGATGACAGTACTGCCAACCATCATGGCACCGACACATATGACCATGACGCGTTTGTGGGAGACCGTATCAATGGGTACGACCACCCGAATATTCTCGCCGTAGACGTCCAGAGCTGAGCGGATAGCCATCGGGTTCACAGTGTAGTACTCGCCATCGATCAGCTTGGGCCTACCCATCACGCCATCCACGGGGATGTGAAAGCGGTGGTAGTCTTGCGGTGCCAAGCGGAAGATCCCCAGCGAGCCGCCGTGGTATCGTTTTGCATCCTCCGGATATGCGTTTCCAAGCAGCCGCTCCACGCTGAATTCTCGTCCCTTGACCCAGATGCGTTGCGCTTCGTCCATGCGATTGAAAACCACGCTCCGGCAGTCAGCAGGACTGACGATGATGTGTGAGTTTTCCGGCGCCGAGCAAGGTCGAGCGTCAGGCTTCAGCTTCCTGTAGAAAAACTCGTTGAAGTTCCTGAAGTTCTTGATGGGTCCGAGCACTTCACCCATGTTGAGCTGATGGAAGTTGATGAAGCCGGGGATCTGAGAGGCGGAAGCTGGGTCGTCGTACTTGCGGCCTTGCTTGAAGGAGAGTGAACGTAGAAGCTTGCGAACTAAGAATGGCTCGTTAGCTGTGCCATAGTAATCCTGCAAGCATGCCCTTACTCTTGTCCTTCTCCATCCTCCGGCTCTTCAGCCCCTTGTACAAGAGTCTGATGCCAAGTCGGACGTAGACGCTCATGCGCTCTTCGTTGATCATGCCCGTTATTCGGTCTTGGACCAGGATGTTCGCGCTGTTTGCACCTAGCTTGTAGCCACCGTACGACACCTGTGAGACTTGTCAGTCCCTGTACTAGGAGCAGTTCAACAATACGGATTACTCACCTTCGAGATCACCTTGCTATACCACTTTCTCTGCGCTTGACTGCTCGTCACAAATCCAGCCATGACCAGATTGTTCACAGCACGCCAATCGCTGCTCGCACAAGTAGCAATGTGAGTAACAATGTCCGCATCTGTAGTATTCTTGCCGCGCGCGAGTCGAGGCTGATGGCATATCGGGCACTCGTGAATCTCGACGACATGCTCCTCTTTCGTCTCGTCCTCTTGCAGGTCATTGTCATCGCCCTCATCACCATTGAGATCATCCTCCGGTAGTGTGTCACCTCGCACCCCGGCATCACCAAGATCGCTGACTTCAAACCTGGGCACGATGCGGTTGTTTGGTCCAAGATTTGCCGGCGGGCCAGACTGCAGGCGAGGCGTGGTATTACCAGGACTGTCATTCGGAGAGCTAGCATTCGCATCCTTGCCCATTGCAGCGCTGATCCTACTCCGCCACTGCGGACTATGCAGGCTCTTCTGCGTGTCAACCGACTTCTGCAATTGCTCTTCCAGCGAGACCACAGCTTGATCCATGGTCAGGTATTCCTCGCCATTATTCTCTGACTTCCAGCGATTGAAGAAGCTGTCGATCGTGCTGTTATGCAACGTGGAGCCAAGAGTGTCCAGCATAGTCACAAGCTCGACCTTGTCGATCTTGCCGCTCTCGTCGGCATCGTACTGGCGTAGCATCACCCGCCAGAACTGCTGGCGAAGTGCCTGATACGGCAAGTACTTGGCCCGAATGTACAACACTGGCTTGTGCTTCTCTTCCCATCGCTGCTTGTTCTTGAGATCTAGCGGCAGCTCGTACGGAAAGAGTTCCGGGTCGTCGTTCTCGTTCATACTTGATTGTCGCGAGAGGCCTATCGGAGGATTTGCGGCTGGATCTGACGTAGGCGCACTCGTGAATACCTGCCGGGCCTGTTCATTGACTGAGCTGCTCGAGGCTTCGTGCCTCAGTGATGGACGCGACAGATTGTTCAAACTGTTACTACTAGAGTTCCGAGTCAGTCTCGAAAGGTTGGTCTGCGAGTTATTTCGACTACTCCGGCCGAGAGCATCGCGACTGGCAGCACGTGAGAGCGGTATGCGGAATCGCCGTCGGCGTTGGTGTTCTTCTTCAGATGCAGTGACACGATCAGGGTCCGGCAAACGATACAAGCCAGTCTCGGGGTCAGCTTCGGGTGCCAAGTTCTTGATCTTGTCAACGGGAAAATTGGTGGTGCCGACAGAGTCATTGCCACTGAACTTGTCTCGGTCCACGACGGCGAAGTTCAAGCTGTAGTTGACCTCATGTTTCTGCACTTGGAAGACTAGCTTCTCGTCATAAACCGGATTCAGGCTGTGTCGCACTACTTTCGTTCGGTACGTCTTCTTGCCCAGTGATGTGACGACAAACGGGTCCATGTCGAAAGTCGTACGGGTCATGTTCTTTTCAGGTGGCAAATCCGTGATCCTATTGATTTCCAGGAAGAGCACTCCTGTGACATCGCTCATGCCGCCGAACTCGTATGCTTTCAGCTTGCTTTTGTGTCGCAACCTCCTCAACTTCGCCTTCCGCCTCTTCTTGCGCGCTTCTTCAGGCTCGGGCGTTCCCAGGGGCGTTCGCGTGCCATCGTCAGTCTCATCTGATGGGTCCTTATCATCGTCCTCCTCGCTCAAATCATCCAGGTCTCGACTGGGCAGACGAGCCAACATGTCCTCCTCTCCATCTTCGTCGTCGAGTGGATCCGCCACGACGCCACTGAGCTTCTGAAGTAGATGCTGGGAGTTGGCTCCGGTGTTCAAAGGGTCGTACAAAGTGAATTGCAGCAGGACTTCCCCAGATACACTGCTCTCCTTCTTACCCTTCCGTCGTCCGCTGCGCTTGCTCTGCAGTGGCATCCAAGCAGCTTCGGGAGTGACAGAGCCTGAGTGAAAGATGTCTTCGAGATCCAGATCGAACTCGCCCATGTAGTCATTTCGGAAGCGATCTTTGTCCCAGCAGACCGCCTCCAGCAACGCACTATCCGCAGTCGTGATTGGCAGCTCGAACGTCTGGTTCCACTCCGGGTTCAGTGTCTTGGAGACCACACTCGTTGCCTCCTTGGCATCTCCAAGTGTCAAGACCAAGAATGGATCAGACGTGCCGCTTTTGTCTTTGGGTGCGAGGTTCCTGCCCTTCAGCACTTGTACTCGCAGGACCAGCCCCATATTCCTATGATCACCCTGCGAGGTGGCGGACGAGACACTCCCATTGCCATTGGATGTCTTCATGGCTCCGTTGCGTGGAGGGGAATGTTGTCGACTTGGTGGCGAAGACCTGTCTCCATTACCATTGTTCACATTGTCTTTACTCTTGAACCGCTGCAGCGTGCTGGACAGGTGAGGGGAAAGATGAGGACGCGGCATGATTGATTGCTGTGCCAGCCGCTTGCTTGGCGGTGGGAGGGACGGCGGGATATGTCGATCTCAGGTTTCAGGATTCAAGGAAGTCCCACACAGCTCACAAACGAATGGTCTCGATCCGGTGGGCAGTCCCGGCGAGCTGATCACTCATGGCGGCTTCTTGACGACACCATCACCGACAGTGAGCCCGCCCTGTGATGCAGGATGCCGGCGGAATTGGGAGCTGGGGTCATCAACGAAGTGGCCACGCAATCGCGTGCCCCGCGCCGGCAGCACCGTCTCCACTGCGGAAGGAGCTGTTTCACGGATGCACTTCACAAATCGCATCATCAATAATATCAACCCTTCAGTCCAGGATCCAAACGAAGCAGGAGCGATCAGTCAAGTGAAGAGCCAGTCTTTGCCTCGGCGACTTTTCGATAGCGCCATGTTTGCGCACCCACGACGGGTCTCGAGTATCGCATCAACGATGACCTACAGTGCGTCGTGTTCAATACAAAGCCATGGGTGATGCTGTTCGGCGGATTGTATCATTATGGCTTGTGCGTCTGATCGATCTCGTCTCTGCATTATAGAACGGCCGGGTGCACGCCAATCAGGGGCGTCGTTACGAGAATCTCATAATATGCAGGTAAAAGTCAAGATCGAAGTGAGTCACCCTGCAAGCAAAGCCTCTGTCTTTGCGTTCACCCTAGGGTCAAGCGTTCTACTCCGCATCCCTTTTGATCCCTTCTCGTCTTCCCACCATCCCGAGCGCAATGCCTGGCATCTGTTCCCTCCACTTATCCCCCTCATTCGTGCTCAGCAGTGGCACCGTAACCTTGGATGTGAATCGGCGCAAAGTCCTGCTCATCAGATGCTGCAACAGCAGCGAAACTCTCCTGCCCAAGGGCCGGAAGAATAAGGGCGAGACGCTCGATGCCGCAGCTCTGCGAGAGACCTATGAGGAGACTGGCTACCGAGCGACATTGTTGCCCCTCGCTATGGCTACCCTCGCAACCTCTGAGCAGTCCACGGATCGAAGAGCAGCTTCCGATGGGGATGATGGTCTGAGCCCGCATACTGAAGCAGTCGCCGTGACACAAAGATCATCCCACAGGGCGCACAAGATTATCTTCTGGTTTGCGGCCACGGCGGAGTCTTTGGCGATGCCCGATGCAGATACCCAGCAGGAAGGCGAAAACTTCCAAGCATCATGGGTCTCTTTTGAAGAGAGTCAGGAGAAGCTCACCTTTGACGACGACAAGGCGGTCGCGCAGTATGTGATCGATGCCGTCGCCAGTGCTCATCGACACAGCACCCTCCCGACGATCTAGCCTCGGCCACTTCCATCGAGCTGAGTGTCGACAGAATTTTCCAAAATGACTTGCACTCCAGAATCGCTGATCTCGATGCCGCCTCCGAAGATGATGGCTACGATGTAGTTGTTTCTCGACGAGCAAGTATCTGCTCCACGGTGGGACGACTAAGTTGGCCAATGCGAGTCCCTCTTTGACGTCGACGCGATTGTTGCTTTGATACGTGGTCAGTGCTACATGTCTTGTTGAGATAGCTTGCGAATGCTCGTGATATCACATACCTACAGGAGCTAGGAGATGCGTCTTTGAGGTATTCGGAAAGGTGCTATGGTTGAGAAGCGGATCTAAGGGGTATGCATGCGATGATGAGTAACGACTCGCACCTCAGACCGCCCGACATAGGCGACAGGCGGTGTGCGGGACTGCATTGCTTCTGAGAGGCTACATCGTAAAGTCGAATTGCTTGGAAGTGCTTGGCAGCGTTACCCAGCCATTGCTAACGTGGTACCTCCGTAGGGCTGCAACTCCGCTTGCGGCGTTTGCCATGGTGTATGTACTGTAAGTGAGTGAGCGTTTTCGTGGTGATGACTTTCTAGTCCGTGCAATTGCTGGTTTCTCGAGCCAGGTGCGCCCTTCGAGCCCATGACGATTTACACAAGGTTCCTAGGGTGCAGTGCCGTACACTGCACAGTCCTCCGAATGTATCCCCCCTCTCATCAGTGTCCGTATTATTGTGGAGCTCGCCGAGCAAAGTTTGGAGGCGCAGCAGTGCAAGCAACGCAGTCTTGCACTCAGTCTTGCTTGGCAACTACATCACTGACTCAATTGAATCACGACAGGCTGCTTGCGACTGGGTATCAGTCCCGTCTAGAGGATCGCGTGGTCTGCTATCTTCGGGGAGTCGATCTTGACTATCATCAGTGAGTCGAAGTGCTTGAGCGTCGTGCCTGTTGAAGCCGCGCGATATATATACTGTTGACCTCATACGACGTTCCAAAGAGAGGTCCCTTTCTTGCGTACCTTTAGCTAACATAGCAGACTCTCACTTGAACATTCTCGGCCCTCGTTTGTACTGATCATCGGCCCGGGAAATGTCTGGTCAAGCCCGCGGCAGAGCATGCCAGCCATGCCGCTCCATCAAGATAAAATGCGAGCTAGGAACACACGGCGGTCCACCGCCGTGCGAGAGGTGCACTCGACTCGGCAAAGACTGTACCGTCGATGCACCGCGGCGTCAAAAAGACCGTGTGGCCGAGCTGGAGGCTAAGGTAGAGGCCCTGACTAAGATGCTCGCCTCTCAACAGATGAGCGATCAGCACACCGAGCCTAGTGCGGAGACTCAACTCGCTGTTCTCCAGCAAAACCAACACTACGGTGACATACCCAAGAAACGAAAGCTTGAGCCTACACCCGACGGACTCATCCAGCCCGCATGGAAACTCGACCTCTTCGACTCATCCAGTGCATCAGCCCAAGTCCTGGCCACCACCGACTTGTTCAAAGCTGTCAGCTTGGATTCTCTCGTGACCTATGACTTGCAGCAGATCATCCTGGACAGATACAAGTTCACGCTATCTCGACTGTATCCCGTCGTCTCCCTCCATCCGGCCTGTGGTCTGACAGAGTTGAAAATCATGTCTCCAATCTTGTTACATGCAATCATTCTTGCCGCTGCGCACGGCATTCTCTCAATAGAAGATTTCGATGCCGTGGCACTATCCTTCATTGGAACCATCTCGACTGAGGTGCTCTCGGGCGGCAAAAAGTCGATCGAATTGCTCCAAGCACTTCAGGTAGCATCGCTTTGGTATTGCGCACCGCGGACGCATCAGAGCATCGCGACTCTGTTCCAGTTCCTACATGTGGCACAAGTGATGGCGCTAGATTTAGGCTGCGGTGGCGACCTGGATCCCCCAGGCGAATTCGTCCCACCAGAACTAGAAGTGGGACACACAATGCCAGCCAAGCGTGGCTGGCTTGTGTGCTTCGTGCTAGGCGCAAGCTCACTTATTCATCGCCGGCGGCCTGGTGATCAGAGATGGACCACCCATCACAGCGAATGCCTGCATGCCTTGGAGACATCGCCAGACGCACGAGCAGGCGACAGACTCCTCGCACTACACGTGCGTGGCGAGCGGCTCGGCCTGGACATTATCCAGAGACTTGCGCTTGCGGAGACCATTCCGAGCGCGACCATTGGCGAAGCTCTCACTACTTTGACGATGCAAGATCTCGAGAGAGAAGTGAACGAATGGAGAGCATTCATCCCGTCTGACCTTGACCACCCAAACTTGCAGACGATGGCATTCGCCGCTGAGATCCTGATCCACGAAGCTGTTCTACATACAGGCACAAATAAGCATAGCTTTGCAGTCCCATACTTGCCACACCGCCTGTTCATAGGCGGGTATCCTGCGCCGGAGGTGACTCCAGATCACGTCTACTCTCTGCAAGCCCTCAAGCAAGCCTGCCACAACACCATCGATGCCGCATGCAGTGTTTCGAAAGAAGACTTTTTGTCTTTACCCTACTTTCTCTTCGCACCACGCATTGCGTACGCTGCCTTCATCTTGGCCAAGATTCACATCGCAGTGACGGCGCCGAGCAACACCCTCGGTATCATCATGATTGCGAGCGAAGTTCGGCTATCCTATTACCTCGCAAAGATTGTAGCATTCAACGAGAGGACGAAGTACGATGGGTCTCCTGGAGCGGCTACGAGAGTACTTGAAGGCTGTCCGATGCTCAGCGCTTGGCTGCTGCAGTATGAGGAGCAGTTGGTGACATCCTCTGACACAATGAGTCCCACGTACGATCCTGAGGCAATGCATGATATACCAGACGAAGCTGCATCTACGACAAGGTCTACGAACAATGTCAAGCCCGCCGTATCAGCCAGTGTATTACCAGATCTCAGCCTGAACTGGGACAACTTCTTGGACTTTGGTCCCAATGTAGGCGACTTCGATC
>JAVRRP010000914.1:0-12898 GCA_036872775.1 Oleoguttula sp. CCFEE 5521 | reverse complement strand
CGAATCGAACATTGGTCAATGCTAGAGCTGCATTCGAGTCGTGCTCACAACGTTACCGGGCCCTCTTGCAAGACTCCACTCGGTTTGCAACGTTGTTCAGGTCGGCGATTAGTCTGGTGAACCTTCGTCGGCTAACATATCGACAGTGTAGAGTCGGGAGGACACTACTGTCCGTGACTGAGCGTCAGCATTGCTTGATGTCCCTAGCCGAGCCGTCTTCTTGGACTTTCGACCTGCGCTCCCGCTCTCGCGTTTTCCCCATGGAGCCATCGCAGGACCTGATCCTGGCCGCCACGGGCCCAGTTGTATCGAAAAATTTGTCACTATTGCAGTGTGAGGCAGCGCACAGCAAGAGGCGTGAGAGTTCCTCAGGGATGCTCTCTTCAGGTCTCCCAAGATCTGTGTGGGCACGTAGGGCACCGCACGCCTGCAGGCGGAATTGCTACCCACGAGGCCTCCTCAGAGCACGCCTATTCGTCTGGTATGATCGACGCCTTCGAATGTGCACAGGAAATGTAAGCAGTGTAGGTGCCTCTCTGCATCATGTCCCTTCGTTGCAGCTATTGTCCTCAGACAGCCACGGGCCTGTTAATCATGTCGATTCACTTTTCGTACGCTCTGTTTTTCTGTCCTGAGAAATCATTGTCATGCGTTCCAAACCCCCGTACGACCTTGAGCAGGGCCTTCCCTCGAGGGAAAACGTTGCAAGCGATGATGAGGTCCAAGGGAGTAACCTACAGGATGCATTCGATGGTCAGGTTCCTTCTCAGCCTCGCCGGAGTGTCATAACTACAGAAGACATCGTCATCCCCGCTCATCTCCTTGGAACTGTTAGGGAGACCGATGAGTGGTCACCAGCGCCAGCAGATCCCCGACGCCAAAGCGCTCGAACGCGGTCTGATTCTCAAAAGGACTTTAATATTGTGCGCATTGCACTTGGGCAGAGAATCCGAGAAGATCGTTGCATCGAGCGCAGGAACTCGGTGAACATTGCAGCGCTGGGACGTTCTGCAAGAGCAGATGCTTTCGCCGTACCTGGCGCGGGGCTACCACGATGGCCACGGACGAGCCTGCCGAACAACAGCCTCGTACTAAGGACATCGATCGAGACTTCCGCGATCACTGCACTGCCTCCGATTATCTCCCGGGACAGCATTGGCGCGTTGGGAGTTCTGCCGAGCAACGCACCCACAGGCGTGACAGACTTTACGAGCTTGGATCCCTTTCCTAAGGTACTGGATGAAAGGACACTCTTCACACGGCTCAGTAGCTATGATCTCAGAGGCCAAGCAAGACCACAGCTCACGACTACCCGATCGAGGGATTCCAATGTCGATCCGATCTCAGCCAACTTCATCCGCGACGACACTGTGCGTCTTGGCGAGTTCAGCGAGAACCATGCTACCTGAGGATTATCTCGGAGTGGAACGCCATCTAGCCACGGGCGGAGACAGTCGGTGGTATCGCTGGCCACCGGGGCTGTCCTCAATGCTGTGCACGCAGCCACGACTGGTGTTACGAACCTGGTACGGCGGAGCAGCTTGCACGATGTGTATGAGAAGGCAAACGTGTGGACTCTGTATTTGCAGCGTAAGAGATGGGTGCAGATAGCCTTCGAATGGGCGACGTATGCGCTTCTTTTAGCGTTCATCTACTTCGTACTTGTTGGACTACCTTTGTGGAAC
Source organism: Oleoguttula sp. CCFEE 5521 (assembly GCA_036872775.1). NCBI lineage: Eukaryota > Fungi > Ascomycota > Dothideomycetes > Mycosphaerellales > Teratosphaeriaceae > Oleoguttula > Oleoguttula sp. CCFEE 5521. The sequence goes on along the minus strand of JAVRRP010000914.1, from coordinate 11,213 downwards.
GGCGCGGTGTGGTGGTTGTACTGGGTTGTGGATCATGAATTTGTCGTTGCTGGGACGTGGTCTGTGACTATCGGTCTTGCACTGCTGTGAGTGAGCATCAGACTATATGACAGGCCCCTGAGCTGACTTACAACAATTATGCTTTCGCCCCACTGTGTATGCTGTTCGAAAAGGAGCTGCCCGTGCCAGCAGACCTTGGCAACATTGATGCGACGAAGACGCCTGGAGTCTACAACGTGGCACTGCTGATACCGTGGTAGGTTGTCCAAGGCTAAACGTGGATCAGAACACTTGCTAACCGCTTCCTCCTCGCCGTTCAGCTACAAAAGTGCAAAGATCGTAGGGTGAGTCAAACAACACTGCTGTGGAGAAGTGACCGGAGGTGCTGATCAAGCTCTAGACCTACGCTCGAAAGTGCCCTACGCATCTTCCCTCGCGAGCACATGTGGGTTTCGTCCGGTTCATCTCACCATCAAAGAGTCCGCCTGACCATCGAACTCTCTTCCAGATTCGTCATCGCAAACGGAAACAGCCCGGTCCCCCTTGACAACACCGAAGAAGTCTGCAAAACATACGGCGTCAACCACGTCTGGTCTCCCGTCGGCTCCAAGATCGTAGCGCAGTTCGTTGGCTGCTACGCTGCAAAGCACTTCGAGAAGGTACTGCTCATCAACGACGACTGTGCGTTGCCTGCCAATTTCTCCATCGTGAGCGAGCGGATGAAGGGTAAGACGGGATGTATCGGCTAAACGATCAAGTCCGTGGGTCCGAACTCATCTTAACGCACGTATTGCTGTCAAGCCCAAGATATGAGTACAAGTTGTCCGGGTTGCAACGGCAATTCGCTGGCGCGATTGGGTCTGCGACGTTCCTCATGGCGCGATCTCGTTGTGGAATACCAAATTTGTGGGTGGTCTCCCTGCTCTCAACGGCTCGCTGTGGTGTCCGTGAAAGCTAACCTGCTCTTCCCGACTCTCTAGCTGATCCAGACCTTCCACACCCACCCCGGCTTCAGCGTAAGCGAAGACTGGTTCTTCGGGCACGTCGCACGCAAGGTCGGCTGCCGCATAAAGATGTGCAGCGCCGTCTTCGTCGAAAACGAGACCCCCTCCTCTGTCTTCTACGCTGCCCGCGGCGCCGCTCGGGGTGGCTTCGGCGAGATGACCATCTTCAAGCAACGCTTCTACCACTGGAACTTCTTCTTCGTCAATGGCATGTATTATAACATGGCGTATATTCTGGGATCGTGGAAGTTGGGCTGGTGGGAGCTAGGTGCGAAGCTGTTCGTGTGGCAGGAGATGTATGAGACGTTACTGTATCTGCTGGCGCCATTCATGCTGCCGATTAGTCTGGTGGTGTGGCCGGCTTTCTGTGGATATTTGACTGCTGCTACTTTTGCGCTCTATTTTGTCAATGTCACTGTGAGTCGATGCTGATCCGTCCCCAAAGAGCTTACTTACGTGTGCATAGATCTTCAATGAAGTTCATCTTCATCTGCGGAAGGAGAGACTCGGCTTCGTGGCAGTCTACATCTACTACATGCCTTACAAAGGTACTGGATCGTGGTCTCGAAAGCATGGTAGACGTCCAACTGACCCCAAAACCACAGCGGTACTCACCTTCATCAAACTTGCTTCATGTTACTATTCTTTGGTACGTTCTCCACCAACGCAGGCTTAGCTGTAACAACTATCAACTACTAATGAATTTCTGCAGTACAAATATGCCACCTACTTCAGCAAGAGGTGATTATTCCGGACCATGTTGACATCAGGCCCCGCTGATTACAAGTAGACACCCCAAAATTATCGAAGATGAGAAGCCGTCGAGATCGTGATGCGACTCGAAGAGTACAGCGCCGCTCACCCTTCACAAGGAAGAAGGATGACAATTGAGGCTGTCGGAACGAGACTTGCTCCGAGATTCTCTAGCGAGAGCTCCAGGGACCAGCTCGGCTTGGTGCCGCAGCTCAGCCACGAAGAGGAGCACCTTCGACCCATATTGGATCCTATCACGGAAGAATATGAGTCTCCGACTGCTACTGTCAAAGACTTCGCGCGCTGGTCGAACTTCACAGACTACACATAAGCGTGTGTACGTTTTCTTCATGAGGCAGTATGTAGCTGTACGCTACAGCCTGCACGAAGCCTCCGATTGCTCCGTCGCATCGACATCATGGCCAAGCAGCAGCCTCAATTCTCATGTCCTCTCCCCTCAATCTCTTCTCCTCGCTCCAAGGACTCTGTACAGTATCCTCTGCTCAACTATCGGGCCCTCACGCTCAAGGATAGCCCCAGCGCACGGTAGCGATCTTGCCTGTATACTCCTGTGCCAAGTCCGCATCGAACTCATGCTTCGTCTCGAGATGCTCGCGCAATAGCCGGCCAGTACGGAAGACGTAGTGACCCTCACGCGCCTCGCACTCTGGAGCTGTGCATATGAGACCGATCTGGTCGCCTGGCATGTCGATTTTTGGCGCGGGGGGAGGTGGTGGTGCGGCGTCGGCAGGCACTTCTGGTGTATCCTTTCGGAGGTGCGGAGGTATGATGGGCTGATGCAGCATCGCGGGTGACATGGCGTTGAGCCAGATTGTGGTCTTCTCCTCCTGCGTTGGACCTGTCCCGCCGTTCTTCGAGCCAGAGGTGGCAGAACTATTGGTCTTCGATGGATCCGGGTTTGCAGCAGCCGGTGGCTCTGATGGAACCCTGAACAGGATGCGCAGGTACTCTTTCAGCAGAGGCAGGAGATTGATAGTGCCGCCACGTCGTCCTCCCTCCATACGTGCTTGTGGTATTCTTGGACGAAGGCAACGGCGATGTGAGGTGCATGCTCGTCCAGCTTCTTGGCACGCTTGAGATTCCACTTCATGCCCACGGCTTTGAAGTGCTTCTCGCACCACCTCGTAGCCATCATCTTGAAGGTAGTGGGAAGCCGCTCCACGCCCAGCCTGGCGAGCGGGAATGCGCACAGGGTGTAGAAGGCGTCTTCGAGGGCAGCATGAGGGTCACGCCCATGCAAGTAATCATCTTGATCGGCCTCTTGCTCACGGTTGTCGAGACATGGCAGCGAATTGCGACAGATGTCGGTGATCTTGCGGTCGAGGCTTACATCTGTGGCACTGCGGCCATTGGTGTAGCGGAGGAGTGCCTCGATGTAAGCCTCCAGGGATCCGAACATCGTGTCCAGTTTCTCTTCTTCTGCGATTTGTGGCCAAAGCTGTGCACCGAACGTATGGACAAGCTCGAAAGCGATGCCCACGATTTGTGACTCCACATATGTAGTATCACACTTGGTGGCAAGACCGATGCCTTTCTCGCGGTTGATGAAGTCAGTGATGAAAACGCGAAAGGCTGCATGTGTGTTATCTGGGTGACACTTGAACCGGAGCGGTGGCAGGCTCGCGAAAGTGTCGGTTAAGCGCTGACCTGGACTCTTGTGGGCGTTCAGGTGGTCAAGACCCGAGGCAGACTCCAGGCGAGGGAGCGATGCTGTGTCGACTGCGTCGGTATCGGTGCCTGGTGGTGCAGTCTCGCTGTTCCAGGCTCCGGGCAGTGTAGTGGCAACAGGAGAGCCTGAGAGTTGTTTCAGCAACGGCGCTCTCACCACAGAGCTTTGAGACTACTTACCAGGCCCATCATCTCCCTCTCCGCCATGCCCAGGGTCCTCGTTCCTGGCGTCTGCATGCTCTCCGCTCTCACTGCGCCCATGCTCAGCAACCCGAGCGTGCCCGTGAACCTCGTTGTCGACCGACAACTGCGCGGAATCCATGAGGTCGTCTCCATGGGGAAGGACGGACGAGGCCACAGTCTGCGTCGTAGCTTTCTTGTCCGCAGAAGCGGCGTCGTTGGTCCCTTTCGTCTTCGCCACCATCACGTAGCCGTCAGCAACGGCATCGGCCAGCATCGCGTCCGTGACGGCCTTGGACTTCTGAGGTGGGTCGATAGCCATGTTGCATGTAGTGTTTGCTGGACAATGTGGTTGGTGTCAAAGAGAAATTGCAAGCTCCTTGTGGGAAGTAGAGTACGAGAAGTCATGGTTTTCGGCGCATACGGTCAATGCAGGCCCGACGGGCGTGCCTGCTTCGACATTGAACAACGCGAAATGCGGTGCTGGTGCCTGAACTTAGTCTTGACCATTGTTGCACAGCCAATATCGACATGCTGCGCCGGTAGTGATATCTCACAATCTCCTGCCTATGTATCATGAGTAGGAGAATGTGAAATTCAGAAGGAGGTAGGTCAACATGAGGATGCTAGTCATAGTTGACTTCTGGTCTGATGCCAACAGCGCACCATCAACAGCGCGCAGGACTATGCCGAGGGGTGGAACTGTCACAAGCTTGGGACTTCGTACGGAACGACAATACTTACAAGTAGCTCGATACAACATTCAGAAACCCCAGACGTCCGGCTTGACCTGGTCCTCCTTGCCCTCCACAAGTCCATGATCTCGCATCGTCGACTTCGCTCGGTTGACTACACTGGTCATGAAGTCACCACCGAAGAGCGCCCTGAAGCCGGTTCCAGCCATCTTTCTACACAGAAGTCAGCTCACATTCGCACTGAGCTCAACGAGAGGACTGTCTCACGTTGGATCAGGATACAGCCAAGGAATGTCCTTGCAGCCTTCAAACTTCCGCATGTCCTCCAGTTCACTCCTTGAGAAGCCCGCACCGACAATAATCGCCTTGGGTGCCTGAGACTTCTCCGAGTGGCAATTGCTACCTAGGCCCGAGGATGGCTTGATCGACTCGCCCTTGAGAAGCGCTGGAAGCTCATGGGAGACGGCGCCGACGGAGGTGAAGACGTGGGTGACTGGACAAGGGTCAGCTGGGTCGTACACGATTTGTGTGAGGGTAAAGGCATACCGTGGAACTCGTCATTCATAGCGTCGGTAAAGCGGCTTGCCATGTTCGGATTCTTACCACAGAGGGCGACTGGGATGGGAGCCATCTTGGTGAGATTGACTGAGGCTGATGCTAGAGGTCTGAGGGCAGCAGTCATGAGCAGGAGTTTAGGCAGAAGCATGAGCGGTCGGTGGAAGGATAGGGGTCGATCAAGGTCGAGCGGTACAAAAAGGGAGTCAACAATAGAAACGAATAGGTATACCACACGCTTGGCTAACGTATATGGGCTTCGGTCAACGCTGCCTTTGTTCGTTGTTCACGGCGTCATCAGATCGGACGTCCGCCGGCTTCTGTATTGCGCCGACCGAACGCAAGTCATGGAGGAAAGCAGCTCAAAGACTCTTCACGCGATCTGAGGCAGTCATCATACGATTGGTTGTGGCTGCATACGTTAAGAGGATATTCACACTGCGGCATCGTAGCAAGGAAGGAGTGATTCGAGCGGCGGGTGATGTGTGCAAAATAGCGATGTGTGGCACGTGCACCGGCACCACAGCCGCGTGCCAACCCAAGTCATGAGCCTTCATCTACCTGAAGTATTCCACCATACTCTCAAGCGTGCACAGATGCACCGTACTACTGGTCTGATCGGCGCCCAGACGGTATGGTAACCATGGTGATGTTGAAGAGATGCGACCAACGTCCCTGGAAGCACGCCGCTACCGCCTCTCGAACACCCTGAGCGTCCTATCAAACAACGTCCACTCCAGCCCGCTCTGCAACAGCTCGACATGGAAAACCGTGAACAATTGCCGAGATCTAGGGAGTCATGTCGCGGAAATCATACCGTCAGATCTGGGAACAACGGCTTAGGCGTCTGGAAAAGTCGATCCGAAAATGGACAAAGGCTACGAGCTCTTCGTCGCCTAGAGTGCGCGCCATAGGACTCTGCAGGGCATGGTAGATGATGGGAACATCACAGAGTAGCTGTGCATCCATGCGTCCGGTCTCCAAGCAGATATCACTCCACCTCAGTGAGCACACCGGAACTGACACGCGCCGCCGGACACCGTGACGTTTTCGAGAGCTTGAAAAATTCGCGCCATACGATGGAGGGTCAATTGGACTCCTTGCCCATGGATCTGGGTCTAAGAAGAGTCTCGAAATGGTCACAGATGTCGACAGCCGCGATGACACACAGCGGACGAATGCTACGGATCGTGGACAACATATCTCCCGAGCGCATTGATGGGCATCGCAGTGCATGCAGCCGTGAAGGCGTCGGATCAATAGGTCCTTCTCATAATATTCTTGACTTGTGTGTTTCGCTAGCAGGGCACGTTCAATGAGTTGTCCTTTCTCTATCTCTTTTGTACAGTCTTCTCGAGGGGCACAGTCGTCTACAGATTGCACACAGCTTCATGAGACATCCAAGGGGGTTTACGACTAGTTCACCTTGCGCGGAGCTGCATGTTCGCGCTCGAGAGCCCTGTCCTAAGACATGAGCGAATTCCATACGGCGCACTCATCTCTGAATTGTGACGATGCTAGGCCCTAGCTGCACAGGATTGACTGCTCCGGCCAAATCAGCTACTGTGGTTATGGAACCGCTGGATTTATTAAAGCCGGCCACGTCAACCGGTCAAGACTGATAGTACTGAATTCGGCGTTTAGGACACTGAAGACCATGGCGGCTTTGATAAAGCGCCACGACGATGACGAGACGCTCGCACTGTCAGGCCACCAGATGCCGCACTCATCGTGAAACTTGGAAGCTCCAAGCATGTCGGGCGGGGCACACGCATGATGTACCTGCCGGATGCAATCTCTGGCCAACAGGCAGCGGCCAGCGTCTACAGCGTCCGGGCCCGCACATATACGCTGGATTGAGCACGCTGGCTGTATGAACGACGAGTGGACCGAGAGCAGCGTGTAGAGACAAGCTGCGGTGTTTTCAGCATCTGACTGCTACTGGTCGCCGAGGGATTGCGACGATGCTTCGGCATTCGGCGGGCGCAAGTTACGCCACGTTGCGACAACGCCAAGAACGGGGAGCAATCTCCCACAGCACGACAAGAGGATTCGTATGAGTATAGAGAGGTAGAGATTGTACAGCTCACTTCACTCACCCTCCTCAGCATCACTGGAGCACAGTCAGGTAAGTGTGTCTTCACTTCTTCGGGCAGTCGCAAGGGTACCGCAACTTCCGCGTCAGGGTCCGAGCGCCCTGCTCATGCATAGCTCTCCAATTCCCTCTCCGCTCCAAACCTTTCTCTTCTCTCACCACACCAACTCCATCACCTCGACATCACTTACCCAGCTACAATCACCCTCAAGCGTATCGCGCTGTCAGTAGCACCTGCTTGCTACCACTGATCCGCGCCAACATCACTGCCACAGTGCAGTACGCGTTGGGACCAGCGCACGGCACGTCACTCACAGAAGACACACGATATACACGGACGCGCCTTCTCTCGCACGACACCGCCATCATGTCTGACGACGCTCCCCATACCGATCCAGTCGAGGCGCCAGAGGTAGGCAGTGCTGTCGACGCGCTCAGTCCCACCGGCGATACTGACACAGTGTGACTAGACCGCTACAGCACCCGCCAACGCCGAGACTACTCTGACTGAGGGCGAGGTGCCTATCACCAAGGTGGATGAGGAGATAGCCGGCAAGCAGGCCACCACGGAAGTCACGGCGCCTGACGGTGAGCAAACGACTGAGGCGGCTGTCGGCCCGGGTGACGCCGCCACCGACGACGCGCCTGCTACGAATGGCAACAGCAAGGATAAAAAGAGGAAGTCGACGGGTGGCGTACCTGAGCACAAGGCGAAGAAGCTGAACAGGAAGAAGTCAATGCCCACACTCAACCTCGACTGCAAGCCTGGTGACTACTACTGGGCTAGACTGAAGGGCTATCCGTCATGGCCATCCATCATTTGCAGCGAGGACATGATTCCTGAGCCGTTGCTTGCGTCGCGTCCTGTCAGCGCTGCACGTCCAGACGGCAGCATCCGCGACGACTTCAAGGAGGGCGGCAAGAACGTGAAGGAGCGCACTTGGCCCATCATGTTTCTTGCCACGAATGAGTTGTGAGTGACCTGCTTATCCTACTCACTTCGAAAAGTATGCTGACCTCAACAGCGTCTGGCTCATCAACTCCTCCCTCAAGCCTCTCGACCCCGAGGAGTGCCACACGAAGCCGCAAGGCAAGATGACGAAGGCACTCACAGAAGCCTACCGAATCGCCACCGAGAAGCACGATCTCGAATACTTCAAGAAGATCCTCCGCGACTTCGATGAGGAGACCGTCAGGATCGCCGCAGAGGTTGCGCAGAAGGAGGAAGAGGCTGCGGCGCGCGCTGCTGAGAAGGCCGAGAAGGCGAGCGAAGAGAGCGTGGAGACTGAGGGCAAAGAGAAGAAGAAGAAGGCACCGCGTAAGAGCAAGGGCGGAGATGATGAGGATGTCGAGATGGAGGACGCGGACGCGCCCAAGTCGACGAAGAAGCGCAAGAAGGATGCTGAAAGTGACGGTGAGGGGAAGGTGAGTCTTGATGATAGTGGCATAATACAATCATGCAATCCTGACACAGCGCAGGTTAAGAAGACTCCCAAAGTCACCAAGATCAACGCGCCAAAGACGCCCAATGGCGAAGCTGGCTCCACGAAGAAAGCCTCGACTACCAAGCCAAAGAAGAAGGTCACAGCCCCGAAAGAGGAAGAGGCCATCGAAGAGAAGAAAGAGCTCACCGAGTCCGAGCGGCTGGAGCAGCGCGAGAAAGCGATTCTCTACCTACGCCACAGACTGCAGAAAGGCTTCCTCGCACGCGATGCCGCACCAAAGGAGGAAGAGATGTCCGGCATGGCCGACTTCTTCAGCCAGCTGGAGAAGTACGATAACTTGGAGCCTTCGATCATCCGCACCACGAAGATCCACAAAGTGCTCAAGGCTGTTGTGAAGCTTACCTTCATTCCGAAGGAGGAAGACTACAATTTCAAGACTCGCAGTGCGCAGTTGCTGGAGACTTGGAATAAGCGCATGGAGGCTGATGGAGGCGAGAGCGGCGGCAAGGCTGCAGCGGCAGAGGAGAAGGCGCCGGCTACGAACGGGGATTCTACTGCTACCGGTGCTGCTGAGGAGGCTAAGAAGGCCGAGGAGAAGGTCGTGGAGAAGGCTGAGACCGCTGCTGACGAGGTGGAGAAGAAAGTCGAGGAGGCTGCTGCGACGGAGGAGCCAAAGACTGCTGAGCCCGCTGCTGTACCTGACGCTACGGCTGAGAAAGGTGATGGTGGCGATAAGGTGGTGGATGCGGCTGTGAAAGGGGATGCTAAGATGACTGAGGCGCCGGCGGAGACTGCTGAGGCTTGAGGTAGCCGAGCTGGATTGCGTGCGACGAATGTGTGGACCACCTCACCGCCGATGTCTACGGACTTCGTAGCGCGTGGTTGCTTAATACTGAGCTATGGCATGTGCGCATATATGGCTAATATGCAGTACTCAGTCCGGTGAGGGCGAGGCGAACATGAGGGAGAGCTTGGGTTAGGACGAGACGAAAGTTGCTTGTACAATAGCAGGCGGCTTTCTGAGGCCGGACATGATGCTTGATTAACCAAATGCCTGCACAACAACCAATGTCCGCCTCGCGATGCTGCTGGGCTTGTCATGCACAACACAGTATCGTGTCCCAGACATATCTTTCTTTTGGGTCTCTTACCTACAAGCTTCTGATCAACACAGCTTAGCCGAAGACGGAAGCTCCACATCGCACGTGTCGCGTCATTCTGCGATGCCATCATGCCATACTAAATCAACACCCGATACATGATAGACGCGAACACTGCAATATCGATCCACGGCGGATAAGTACACCTCTTTCTCTGCCATCCATACAGTCTCTTGCTGTAACAATCACTTCTCCTACATCTCTCATCAATCTCCATCCCGACTAAATCCCAGCTAAGGAAGCAGCACCCACGACCACCGCAATCATGGGCGGCGGACCAGCAAAGGAACACCTGCTCATAGCCGCGCCACAAGCAATTCCCGAGGCTATAGTCTCCCGCCTGCAAAAGAAGTTCCCCGACATAGACGTAACCTCCATCCAAGTCAACTCCACCTCCCCAAAACTAATCGACCTCCCACCGTCAACCTTCGCCAAAGTCACAATCCTCGTAACCTTCAACGCCCTTCCCCAGGACCCTTCGAAAGATGCCCCGAACCTCGACTGGCTCCACCTCTTCAGCGCAGGCAGTAACCACATCCAACAGCACCCCCTCTACACCTCTTCCGATGTAACGATCACAACCTCCTCCGGGATCCACGGTCCGCAGATTGCAGAGTGGGCCGTCATGACAGCGCTGGTGCAGAGTCACAAGTACAAGCAACTCTACGAACTGCAGAAAGAGCATCGCTGGGGCAAGACAGGCGCGGGAGACGACTACCATAATGTCCTCGACTGGGTGGGACGGCGGATCGGCGTGCTGGGGTATGGCAGTATAGGGCGGCAGGTCGGGAGGGTGGCGAAGGCGCTGGGGATGGAGGTTATAGCTTATACGGCGACGCCTAAGGACACGCCTGAGAAGCGAAGGGATCCGGGGTTCATTGTGCCTGGGACTGGGGATGCGGAGGGCGAGGTGCCGAGTGCGTGGTATAGTGGGCTGGATAAGGGGAGTCTGCATGAGTTCTTGCGGCAGGATATCGATTGGTTGTTAGTTTCCGTTCCCTTGACGAAAGAAACAACGCATTTCCTGGGGAAGGAGGAGTTTGAGATTCTGAGTCAGGGCGGGAAAAGGCCGGCGTTCGTGACGAATATCGCACGAGGGGCTATCATTGATCAGCCGGCGTTGATAGAGGCGCTGAAGGATGGGACGTTGGCTGGTGCTGCGCTGGATGTGACGGACCCGGAGCCGTTGCCTGAGGATAGCGAGTTGTGGGATTTGCCGAATGCGATTGTGACGCCGCATGTGAGTGGCGTTGGGCAGGCGTATCTTGAGCGGGCATTTCAGGTGCTGGAGGTGAATTTGGAGAGGAGACAGAAGGGGGAACGGCTGATAAACGTGGTGAGGAGGCAAAGAGGGTACTGAGAGTGAGTAGTATGTCGATATATACAAGAAACGATGCTACTTCACGATCACTGCGGCTCCTCATCCTTATGCTTCTCCTGCAATGCCTTGACATCGATCCCACATACCTCCGCCCTCGCCACGATAGCCTTCGCCTTCCCAACCACAGGCACATCAATCATTTTCCCATCTAGCGTCCAAGCGCCTCGTCCTTGCGCATCAGCTTTCTGATCACACAGCACAACTCTCACAGCCCACTCAACCTCCTGCTCCGAAGGCGAGTACACATTCTGCACAA
>JAVRRP010000913.1:0-12900 GCA_036872775.1 Oleoguttula sp. CCFEE 5521 | reverse complement strand
GAGCATGTGAGACGAGAGCTCCAAGATCATGTGTTCCGCATTGGTTCTGTACCTTCAGCCTCGTCCCCAGCACCTGGTGCTCAGCCTCCGAGAAATCGAGGCATGATTGGCGATCAGACTCGATCGAGCCCAAGTAGATACAGTGGCGTCTCGGTGCCAGTAAGTATTCAGCGGAAAGGTGCCCCGAGGTCTTAGGTTCGCCGAGTCCATGCAGCGTCATGGTCATTAGCTCATGTTGCGATTCGGAAAACGCCTCAACTATGTGGCGAGCCTGGAAGTCTGACGTTGCGTCCAATATGCTGTGGCCTGTACTGGAAGAGCGTTTCGTGGACGGGCGAATGATAACCACTTCGGGGTCATTGAAATCGACATTGCTGCAGGCGAGAGTTGGCCTCTGCAGTGAAGCAGCATCATGGACACTAATCGACTTGCCTACGCCCTCAAGCCGCGTGACGGTCTCCAATGCATACCATTGACACGCATCACACGCTAGAGGGAGGCTAGCTGCGCCGCAAAAGCCATTCCAAGTATGGGTCTCCCGTCGTTGTCCCAATGAAGAGCTGCAGCGCTCAGCCTTGCATATGCCCCACAAGTCTTGGCACGGCTGTTGTCGATCTTGCTCAATGCTTAGACTTCATGCGGACGTACTGTAGGCACGGTCGGTACCTGGCAGAGCCACGCGCGATGCTGCGGTGGCTCGATCGCAGTAATTGTGGGAGGATGATGACCCACGGGGCTGCTTGCCTCTCGCTGCATTCCATTGAGCTATCTCGCACCCAGACAAGTCCTCTTCCGGGCGTGCACTTTTCATCGTTTATACATGTCCAGAGCGACGAACAACGTTGCTGCCACGATAAAGTGGCCCTGCAGACTGTTCAGGTAGATCTCGTTCCGCTTTACACCAAAACGCTGCTATGTTAGCAAGCCCTTGGAGCTGGCGCTCCTCTTCATTCTGGGATGGAAATGACGGTCTGTGGAACAGCTTCATCGTACAAGTCGGAACGCCGCCGCAAGACTTTCGCGTCTTCCCCAGCACGGCTGGACAGGAGACATGGGTGCTAAACCCACAGGGCTGTGTGAACGGCGAGGACCCAACTGGGTGCCCTTGCGATCGTGGTGCGATACCCCCGGGTGTTGGCTTCGATGTCAATGCCAGCAGCACATGGCTGCCAAACGGGATCTTCACTTTGAACGCCCAGGAGGAGCAGCTTGGCTATACTGGCAACGGCTTGTACGGATTCGACGCTGTTGTCCTGGGCACAGACCAAAAGGCAATCAACCTTTCACATCAAGTACTCGCGAGCATAGCTGTAAGTGTTGAACGAGGACCAACGCTCTTTCGAGACCGATGCTCAGCAAATCATAGGACAAGTCTTACTATTTGGGCCAATTCGGCCTGGGCCCAAAGCCCATCAACTTTACCACATTCAATGAGCCTATCCCGAACTACCTTTCCACCCTTGTTAACTTCAGCATGATCCCGAGTCTGTCATTTGGCTACACCGCCGGCGCTGCGTACCGCAACAAATCGCCAGCATCGCTGACGTTAGGAGGCTACGACAGCAATCGCTTCAATCCTACGAATCTATCGATTGCCATGAATGTTGACAACTCTCGTCCACTGCAGATTGCTTTGCAAAAGGTACAAGCTAGAGGTAACACCGGCGGGGACGTGGATCTCCTACCGGAGGGAACCTTCCACTTCGTTGATAGTACGATACCGCACATCTGGTTGCCTCAAGATGCTGTGAATGCCTTTGTCAGCACTTTCGGGTTGTCGTACGACTCGAATACGGATCTTTTCCTCATCAATGACACGATGCGCCAGAGGAACCTGCAATCGATGCCAACCCTGTACTTCTCCTTCGGCGCATCTCTGAGTGGTGGAGCGACGCAGACGATCTCGCTGCCCTACAGCGCATTTGATCTGCAGGCTGGCTATCCATTCTACGAGAACGCCACGAACTATTTTCCTATTAGGGTCGCTCACAACGATACACAGTACACCATTGGTCGAACATTCTTCCAGGAAGCGTATGTGATCGCAGATTGGGAGCGACAGAACTTTACGATCGCGCAGACTAGCTTCGACAACCTCAACAACGTGCACCTGGTTGCGATTACTCCCCCCATGCGAGGGACGGCAGCTACAACGATAGCACCGGATACGAATATAAAGAATCTGAGCAAAGGCGTGATTGTGGGCATCGCCATCGGCGCAGTTCTCCTCGCTGGAGCAGCCATTATGGCCGTCGCTCTCTGCATTCGACGGCGGCGCAAACAACAAGCACGGATTATCGCTGAGGATGGCGCATCGAGAGGTACTACGCACGGTACTCCTGCTTTACATGAGCAAGAAGTCAAGCCGATGCTGCCGTATGCGAAACCCGAGATGTCATCTGACCATGCTGTCAACGAGCTGCCTGCTTCTGCTGATCCGGTCGAGGTTGACGCAAAGTCACAGGCGATCCTATCGCAGTATCATGAGCTGCCGGCAGGCTCTGACGAGTTTCCTGAGCATATAGTGAACCCGAATGCAAGAGAGCGGCAAGCCCGGGTTCACAGATTACGCTGGTCGCCTAGCTCGTTTGGGAGGCGAACGTAGGCCGGAATTGATTTTGTGTACAAGTCAGCCATCACGAATGGAGTCGTCCACAGCGACAACATGGTCTATCTCTTTGCGGTACTTGGCTCCGCACGAGGTGACTCCTGCGCCTTTGCCTTCGCTACTCTGCGAACTGATCTCGGATCGGGCCGCATACTACGCACGAGAAGCCTAGTGTTGAGTACTGGCTCTTTTCATCATGATCGGTGATCCATTCAAGGGTCAATGTCTAGACAACCACCTTCCTCATGGGATCATACATATAATACAGAGGCCTCAAGACCGAACACATCACATACTGGCGGCTGCATGAAATCGTCCGATCCCTCGCAAGCTCATAAGTAGATGGACCTCGATCCCATCTACAATGACCGTGCGCATTAATGACTGGCAGGCGGATGGTGTCGTACGATGTCTTGCCGCTTCGTCGAGAAAATTCGTAGGCCTTATGGCGGACGGTGTCACGGTTCTCAAGTATCTTCACGTCAAGACCTTTGACGGAATGGAGGCGCTATATGAGGAAGCAGCGCGGTACGACCGACTGGGCTTACACGAGAATCTAGTGACGTGCAAAGGTACTCATGCGGATGCACTGCTCTTCAGTTATTGCGAGCGAGGCTCGTTGCGAGATCTGCTTGACGATGGATTCGAGCTGAGTGATGAGCTCAGATCTAGTGTCGGGCAGCAGGTCGTTGGCTGCTTGATTTGGTTCCATGGTCAGAACTTCATCCATTGCGATCTAAATATCAGCAACGTCTTCGTCACTTCCGATTTCACTGCTAAAGTTGGCGATCTGCAAAGTCAGCTCTACCGCCCAGATGGCGGTATCGAGATGCCCACAATGTCGCAGGAGAACGCGAAGTCACGGCATCCATGGGCAGGCGAGGAGTTCTCAGTCAAATCGGACATCTTCGCACTGGGAACGCTGCTGTACCATCTGTGGCACGGCGAGGCGCCGTTCCCGGATCTAGAGGAGCAGACTCAGGAGGACGAAGTGCAAGCTCGGTATCGCAATGGAGAGCGGCCGATCGATGTGGTGAGTGCGATGGGCATGGATGGCATCATTGCAAAGTGCTGGACTTCGAGGTACGAGAGCGTTGCGGCGATTTCGCAAGACATGCTGCTCTTACTAAAACAGCCGTAGGATGTGAGCGCGACTTTCACCCAGACCGCTGGGTGAGGAGAAGAAGAAATGGTGTCGACCCATGAGAGATGAGCAAGAGTAATATGAACACAATTGAACAAGCTACGAACTGTTGATCGCTTCACAACGGGTATCAAAATGCCAAACGCCGACCCAATGCCACGCTCTGAGTGCTTTCGTAAATCCTACAACGCGTAATTCTCCGCATGCAAAAATACCTCGTCCCGTCCCTTATGCCTCCAAACCTCCCTTTGCAATCCCGCCACAGTCCTCGCAACATCAGTCCTCATAGCCGGCGGCCCACAAACAAACACACAAATTCTCCTGCCAGTCCACTCCTCGCTCATCTCCCTCAACATGAACGGAATCTCCGGCCGCCCCCACTCCGTACTCCAGCCGGATTTCTTCGTCCGCAGCGCCGCGGGCATGAACGCAAACCGCATGAGGTTCTTCTGGAATTCTGTCGGCGTGGAGGGGAAGCCGAAGTCTGCTGCTGCGGGCTGCCCGGTTTCGGTGTAGGTTTGCATGGCGTTTGCGGCGGTGTTCTGGGCGACGGAGATGTCTAAGCTGAGGTTTTTGGAGCGGCGTTTCTCGTGGAGGGTGGGGTGGGGGGGAAGGTGGGGCGTTTCCTCGACGACTATACGGCCGTCTGGGGAGCGAGAAGGGACGCGCTCTGTCGAGGGTCGCGTGTGGGATGAGTCAGGAGAGGGAGCTGCAAGGTGGCCACCGCGGGAAGAGCTTCGCGTTGGGCGGAGATGCGCTTCAGGAAGCGGCTGGAGTCGGTCCTGCTGCTCTGTTCGTAGCTCCTTCTCGCGATCTGGATCGCCGGCTGCTTCATCGCGAATTAGTGCTGAGTGACGATTGGACGAGGCTGTGGAGTAGCGGTTGCTTGCGATGTTCTGGAAGACGTCGTTGACTTTGTCGTGGAACATCGCGCTGACTGGTCGGTTTGGCGTTTGCACACTCATGACTTTACCTGTCGTGCTCTGTCGCTTCGCTGTCGTAATGTAGAACTGGCAATGCACGCTGTCTGGGGGCGCATACTCTCTGCATATGCGCAACTCCTCCTTGAACCACTCCATTGTTTCTGGTCGCTTCATTGCCCAGATGACGTGAACCGTCTTCGTCACGGCCTTGGCGTCTCGCATGCGCTTAATCAAGTCAAGCAGCTGCGAGACAAGGGCTGTGATACCACTGCCTCCCGCGATCAACACCACGTGATCGAAGGAGTCGAGTGTCCGTCGCATGCCTCCGTATGGACCATCGATGAACGCTCGGTACGTGTGCCATGGTCCGTGGTCCAGAGCATTATCCAGCACCTTCTTCGTGAATCCACCGAACGGTCGGAAGACCAGCACCATGTCCCGATACTCCTCACCATATCCAGACGGAAACTCGTCACTGCAAAGTGATGCGATCGTGAACGGGTGATTCTCGAAGATCGACACTCCGGGTAGTCGCAAGTACACGTACTGGCCTGGCCGCCACCGCACTTGCGTGGGAACCGTGATCTTGACTGCATCCTCTGGCAAGACCGTAACAGCAGCTTCCTCGCCTACAAGCCAGGACATGCGCCATGGTACACTCCAGTTCAGATAGAATATGCGCATCGTATATGATGCCAGCCATATCGCAGCGGTTGCCCAGAGATAAGCCCAAGATGTGAGGTAGTTGTGGCAGTGCCAAAAGAGCATACCCAAGAAAACGATCGAGAGCGGAACGTGTACGATGACGAAAACCTCATAGAAAGCCCTGCGAAGAGGCGGAAGGGAGTGCAGACAGAGTAATATCAGTGGCACAAGCGCAGCAATGCCTAGGGCTTTGTTAGTTCTGCGAGTATCGCGGGTGCTGATCATGAGTACGTACCAGTGCCGTAGATGTACCCGCCGTTGGCTGCAAAGTACGACTGGAACACTCGGGTCCCACCATGCTCCCATAAAGGCTGGATATAGAAAGGCACCGTGTGAATCAAGCTGAGAAGCAGACATATGTACGCCAGCCATCGGTGCAGCACATTCAGCCGCTCGTGGCCAATTCCAGTAAGGATCGAGATGAAGTTGGCCTTCATACTCAGACCGACGATCCAGGGCATCATTGCTACCGCAAGCATACCTGCTCGAACGGCCAGTGGAGGCGAGCCATATGTGATGCTCTGCCAGTAGAGCGGCTGCGGGACAAAGCAGTACAGCATCGTGAACGCAAGAGCTGCGAAAACTATACATATCACGCCGATTGAGGGGAAGACGATCGGCCGCCAGCGCTTCTTCATTCGAATATTCGGGATCGGCCAGTAGAAGACCAATCGACAGAGCGCTATCAGCTTGTTCACGAGCCCGTTCGAAGAAACAGATGACTGCGTCTTTGGAGGTGGCGGAAGCGTGCCATCTCGAGGGAAGAACTTGTTGGTCGACTTGTCCGTACTCAGCGCCGAGAGCTCGTAATCTGTGTCCGGTGAAGCTGTCGTTGCACTGTTGAGAATTTCGTCCTTGTGCAGTGCTGTTCGGATCTTGTCTGTCCATAGATGATACAGCCGGAATACTATCGTCACCGCGAGTAATATCACACAGAAGTACACCCATCCCAGCGCATATTTCCCAGACTGTGACCAAGGGTCTGCAGTGTTCGCTTCTATCAGTCCAGGCGGACTGCTGGAGTTGTATGGCACATTGATGCGCTTTTCCAGATTCCATCGCTCGTTCTGGGGTGGCGACTCATCCAGCAAGATCTCTTCGTCTCCAAATCCCTCTATCGAAAGCCCTGCGCGCCTCGCCAGAAGATGTACTAAGGCTGGCATGGTGGCTATGTCTCAGAGCCACCAGCGTGGCAGTTTCGATATGGCGTTCCTGCCACAGCGACCGCACGGGAGCTGACCACTTTCTGCTCGAGTCTGGCAGCTGGACCAGTGCGCTTTCGTAGTCGCAGCCAGTAGTCTCTTCTTCAACGTTCAGCAGTACCGCTCCATGCTATGCGCAGTCTTGCTATGCGAAATGAGATGCTTGATGCTCGTTGGAATGATGTAAGAGATGCGAGACAGAGAGAAAGCGGAGAACAGGAAAAGAAGTCGCACAAGCTGACCCGCGCGCGAGGCGAGTGCGTGATACAGCATGGATATATCCAGTTCATACCTCGTGCAGCACACATGCAGATGCGGAGCAGCGGTAGGCTCGCTGCAAGGCACGCTAGAGCACCTAGTCTAGACCCTGTCACCTCAATGGGTACTATTACCCTTGTTGACTCTGGGCATCACTCGATCGAGATATGCGATGCATGCGTCTCGAGCGCCTCCAACGTTGCCGACATCGTTGTTAGTGTTTCGCGCTGCCTCAAGCAGCGTGATGGGCGGAGTGGAGAGCGCTTCGGCTGATCTCGAGATTGGATGTGATATGCATGTGGGGAGACGTCAACGCTTACTTCATGCAGGCCACAGCAGGGACCGAGCCGGCCGCCTCCGCAACAACCTTGCCCTGGACTCCTTCACCGTCAAACACACCGAATATCTGGTGACCACGGGTACCATGATTGTGGTGAACCTCGATCGCGCTGCAAGCAGATCTGCTTCGGGCTGTTGCGTTCTTCGCAACCTTGAGAGCACCAAGTGGTCGTCAACGTCATCCTATCTGTCTCGGGATCATCGGCAAATTGATCGTGTCCGTGCAATCGATGGAGTCGATAGTGCTTGCGTACATGCCACTGGAACGAATAGGGTGGCGAAGACGCTCCAGCGAGAAGGCACTCGCTGGCTGCATGATTAATGGTTGTGCAGCGTGGGGGGCCAGTGAGGTCGAGGGTGTAAGCGCTGCTCAGATCAGATTGGATTAGCGCAATTTTTCCGCCGTGCCAAGTATTGCAATCGATTGGCTGTCATCGATCTCGTCTCGAGTCAATATGAGCTTCTCGGTCACGATCATGATGGGTGTGACCGTGTGAATCGAGACTCGCGAGCACGAGCACGTTGATGAGAACCGCCTGTGGGACGTGTTATCTTTGTACCAACAGATCGGATCTATGTGGTGTGTGTTAAGTATCTCTGCGGAGCATGCATTCATCCAATGTCGCGATCAACATGGTTGTGAATATCTGGCATATGTGCAGCTCTCGCTGAGAGGCATCTGCGAATACTGTCTGGTCTGCATGCTATTCAAGAGATGGCGGGCATCACAGTCAACCCCAAAGCGCCTGATGCTTAGGCGTTACGCTGTAGCATGCTGCACCTTATGGTACCTGCAGACGCCGGAGGTGTTGGGTTTCATAATGCCGCGCATATCGCATAACGTCCATGCAAGTCTACCGCTCCGTTGAACGTCCAGGCGAGCGCCTGTCCTCGCGCTTCGCAAGCGGCGTTGATGTGCGAACACTTGATGGCAGCGATAGCATGCTGTCAATAGCAGGGGAGTAGCTTTGCGGAAAGCTGGATGCTCGTCGCTTCAACTTCTGAACATTCGACGCAGCCAAGTTTTGTGGCCACCAGGTCGCCTGCCTTGCGATTGCTACTGCAGATGTCGAGCATTAGAGTAATGATTGTGGATTCAAATATACATGTATCGGGGCCGCCCAAGATCGACCGACATGACTCTACGGCGCGCGAAACATACTTTCGCGATATATCCAGCTGTTCACTCCACAGAAAGTTGCGCCAAGAGCACATGTCAGACAACAGATGGCCTTCACATAGGCTCTAAAGAAATAGTCCAGACTTCCCTCTCCCTGACACACAATCGCAACCATGCAGCGACCAGCCTACTCCTCCATACCACCCGCCCAAAGCCCTCCCCTTCACCACCCAATCCCCCAACACGTCTCGACAGTACCCCATCTACGAAGTCCACCTCCTCCAGTCTCTCAGAACGGCGGCTATGGTTACGGGAACTCTCCACAAAGTCAAGGACAGCAAGCTGGAATGTCAGGCAACACAGGGAACAATATGCACCCGGCGTTCGGCGGCTTCATGGACGACAACACGGCAAGGCTAGCCATGGGGTTTGCTGGGCAGGGCATAGCGGCTGGACAGCAGGTCATGGAGCAGAACGTATGCTGCAAGATTATTCTTTAAGTCGTTGGACCATCTCGCTAACATACGGCCCAGTTCAACCGCTTCGTCAACGTCTCCGCCCTAAAACACTACTTCAACGTCTCCAACGCCTACGTCCTCCGCAAACTCCTCATAGTCCTCTTTCCCTGGCGCCACAAACCCTGGTCCCGGCAAGTATCTCACAACTCCTCCTCCGCCTCGGGCTCCTCGGCCTCCTTCCTGCCTCCGCGAGAGGATGTCAATAGTCCGGATATGTACATCCCCATCATGGCGTTCACGACGTATGTGCTGCTTAGCACGCTGATCGCGGGCGTGAACGGCAAGTTCAAGCCAGAGTTGCTGAGTAGTATGTTGGGGAATGCGGGGGGGAGTATATTGCTGGAGCAGGCTATACTGTGGTTGGGGAGGTACTTTTTGAGTATCAACTCGGAGAGTCAATTTTACGATTTGATCTCGTATTCGGGGTACAAGTTCGTCGGGGTGATTGTGACGCTTGTCGTGGCTGCGTTCTCGAGTGGAGGGAGGAGTACAAGGGGATGGGTGGGGTACTCGGTGTTGGGCTACACGTTTATGGCGAATGCTTTCTTTTTGGTACGATCTTCCAGACCTGCGATCGTGCAAACAATGCTGACTTTGATGCAGCTTCGATCACTAAAGTACGTCCTGCTACCCTCGGACTCATCGCCTGGGAACCCGAGCATGCAGACCATCGCCAAGGGACAGCGAAGAGGACGGATGCAGTTCCTCTTCATCTACACCTATGTAGTGCAATTTGCACTCATGTGGTGGCTAACAAGACTCGATTGGTCTCCGGTGAGGGGTGGAAAGTAGACTACTGCCATTGTCTGGCACTCCCGGGCTGTCAACGAGAGCACTGGCGGGAAGAAATTTGGTATTTTGCAGCGTTCAAGCGAAAAAGCTCCATATGAGTCCTCATTGTGAGACTCTTGAGCAAATCAGTATTAGACACATTTGAAGGTCAAAGCTATGATACAAACGCCCCGGTTCCCTCCATTCCAATATCATCATCTCAATGATCCCTTGATCTCCTGCCGTCTCGCCTCTGCTGCTGCGTCCTCTGCCCGCTTTGCCTCGAGCATGGCCTGCACGCCCAGCTTGCGGGTCTTCTCGTCGTCTTCCTCCCAGGCAGTCCATACTTTCGACGTGTCAGTGCACTCCCAGGGAGGAGGGATTGAAGGATTGACAAACTAGGCTTGTCACTCTTCGAGTACTGCTTTAGTCTCGTTACAAAGGTGTCGAAGTCCTCTTGCTTGCCTTGGCGATTCTCGAGGGAGCGCCGTTGGAGTTCCGGATTATATCGCTATGATCTCGTTAGACGACATTCTGGTTGCAGGTTGGAAGTGATGTTCGTACCGAGAAGAGCTCCTCTTCGGATGGTGTAACATAGTAGATCAATGCTGGACCTCCGATGCAGCAGCTTGCGCCACTAAGTTCCGTTAGTTAGGGAGTCATTTGGTGCTTAGAGGGAGTTCGTACGCTGCGACCATCTTTACCCAGGTTATGGTCTTCATGGTGGCGGTTCAGATGGAGTCAAGATGTCGGTGGTCGCAAGGCGTGTTTCGATTCGGTCAGTATCTCGATACTCCTCTCTGCTCAGGGTCGATTCGAGTTGAGCAATCAGTGGGCGAGTCGATGTCAATTTGGATATATATGTATACGTGTATCTACGTTCATCCCCATCGACCAAATGCATGACAGGCATCGGAGTCCCACGCCAAGCGTCCCGACTTCACGCTCCACCGTTCCCTTGATACACCCCATCTCCTGCTCTAAGCCCAAGAAAGTTTTGTCGATGACGCAGACCGCAACTAAGGCACTCTCTCCAATTAAGAAGCTGCTTTACGTTAACTTCGATCCCCGTCCTCGTCCACTGAACATCGCAACGCTCGAGACTACGCGCAATCTCGCAGACGCATCGAGCAAGCACCCCTTCCATATCCGTACACAGAGACGACTCGCAGCTTTTGACCCAACTAAACTGCATTGGAGAGTTCTCACGCCAACGGGCCTGTCGAAGAGTGCTTACATTCGCGACAAAGTGGGTAAGAGGATCCAGGAGGCTTTCAAGGACGAGTTGAGGAGCCAGGGATGGGACCCGAATGGGCGACGTATTGCAGTGGAGGGCACTGGAGCTGAGCAGGAGAGAAATCTATGCGGTGCAGTGATGATTGGAGTTGTCAAGGATCCGATTGCGATCACGGCGAGCATGGATGATGTGAGGGAGAGTGTCAGTGTGGCTGTGAGGAAGATTGTACAGGAGCAGAGAGGTGAGAGTCCGAGTGCGAGTCATAGGAGACGTGGTCGATGATATGATTCTCTGATCCTACATCCACGATGACTACAATGATGCACCTCCGCACCTCGAATAAGCTGTGAAGTGGTCAGTCATGGCCCAGCTGGACCACCGATTCGTGGACCGCCGACCTGAATCTGGAGCAGGCCCGCGGTATCTCATCGCCACTCCAACGTCGCAATGTCGAGTAAGCAGCATGCCGATTCGCGTCACATCAGCTTCGCTCTCCTCGGATTAGGACTACAGTCCTCCTCAAACTCCTCAATCGACCCCAGCTTACGTTTCTCTCCCGCTTTGACCTTGATAGCCGGAGTGGCGACTGTCTTGACCCAGCCTCCTGGCTGCTTCCACTCCCACGTTGTAAGGCTTGGTTCAGTGCCTGATTCAAGTTCCCAGGACGCCATTGCTGTCTGCTCTGGCTGAGGCGTATAACTGGCAGACGGGCGGCTTATGGAGCTATCACCCCGGTCTGGGGTCAGTGTGTTGGACTGCTCTCGGCTGGCAACAATCTTACTACTGCCTGGCGCTTTGCCGCACAACGTATCCCAGGCTTGCGGAGTCATGGATGCGTTGGGAGTGATCTGCTTTTGCCTGCTGAAGGTCTTCGGCGCGGGCGCCTGCGTGTCATCTCCCTTATAAACAGCAACCATGCTCTCCAGTTGGCTGTCCATCCTTTCCGCTTTGTCGGTACGAAAGTCTTCGTTAGTCGCCCTCATCACCGGCACAACGAACCCTCTGAACTCGGGGTAGCGGCACCCGACATGCAGACCCTTGGCATATCGCTCCTTCGCAACATCAAGGGCAATTTTCGCCTCAACCTCCGCGGTGTTATCCCCGGTGAGCTGTGCTTTGATGTGTGCCTTCTCCAGATATGTACGCATGGCTCTGTAATCGCTTTCGATGGCTGAGTAAATCTCGGCTCTGATTTGCTTTAGCTCTTGTGCATTGCGCATCCGGATCGGTGTTCGCGTGTCATGCTCGGACTCTTCCTCTGTGGGAATTTTCGAGGCTTTTGGCGGCTTCACTGGAGGGGTACCGCCTCTGGCCGACTGCTTGGGTTTACTCTCTGGCGTGTACTCGACATGAGGCATTGACTCTTCGGGCTGGGCCTCCTGCTTGATCTTCACGTCCTCGAGCTTCACGACTCGGCTTTCTACCGCCTCGATCTTGATTTCCTGCTTGATTGCTGGCGCGTGCGTGGGAGCCGACTCTTCGCTCTAGACTCTGTCCTTGAGATTCACCCATCTGGGCTTGATCTTTGGGGTGCTCGCGACACTTTCTGCCGCTTTTGACTTAATCACTGTCGTTGCTGAGGATGGCGGCTCTGGAGTGGGCGTGGCTTTCTTGATTTTGATGCCTCTTTGATGCCTCTTTGGAGGCTCCTCGACGTTACCCTTCCGTCTTGCCGCGGCGGAACGCATTTTTGCGACTTGCTGTGGCTGTGGCGCGATGTCGTTGGTTGTGCTGTTTCTGCCAATGATGGCAGCCACTTGACTTTACGGGGAGTAAGTGATGGTGGGAGTACGTCCAGGACTGGTCGTTAGTGGTCAGCCCTGGTCACACGTGTGGCGATGTGGGAAACTAGGATCATGGAGGACACCTTAGAGTATGTGGCAAGATCATACACATGGTCATAACATTACCAGTGGTGTTGTGGAGTAGTTGTGGAGGCGAGAGCGACTAAGACGAAGTCACGTGCGCTTCTCGACGCTGACGGTCTTCGAGCTTGTGAAGATGCTCTTGGGCGTGTACGTCTTCACGTGATCACAAGATTCCCTCGTTGATGTGAAGTCTTCCGTAAGACGCAA
>JAVRRP010000912.1:0-12911 GCA_036872775.1 Oleoguttula sp. CCFEE 5521 | reverse complement strand
GTGATTGACTGAAGCCGTTCATAGGCTAGCCCGTTCCCAAAGTCAATGACAGAGGGCAAAAACGACAGATCCGCCATATGATCGAGGTAGATGCGCCAATGAACTGAGGTTGACTGGTCACATATGACATATATGCGATGCTGATCGAGGTCTTGGCGTTACAAAGTTCAACCGTTCCTTCCTCGCTTAGGGCTTCGCTCCATCACTTCCTCTATCCCATGATAGCATATGCAATTAGCTCCAGGCTTCACTAGACTCGCCGCGGGGTCAGCATGTGGGATCACGATTTCACTGTAGTAAGGTAATATAGTAAGCCGATAGTACGTTTCTCGCCTCACTTTCACATCATTCTATCCTGTTGCACACTTCCTTCTACACGCAAGATTCTAGTCATAATGGCCCGTACTCAGCCCTCGACCACTAGACAGGGGCCTCGTAATGTCTGGGACGCAACGCAACGATACGTGCTTCTACTGTTGAAGAACAACAGCAACCTCGAGTGGCCTCAACGCCTGTCGGTCTTTAATGACATCTTCCGGGTTGCCCTTAAGGATTGCGGGTTCAAGAACGGCCTCGATGTGCGCAGGCTACAAGCACAATGCGCGGGTCCTGAGCTTGAGCGCAAAGGCTGGCAGCTCGTCATACAGCCGCCGACTACTATAGAGGAGGGACAACTACGAAGTGATCTCAAGTCCAAGGTCGACGGGTTAATTGCAGCTAGAACTCTGCACTCACCGCCCACGTCGCCAAACACGTCCAGAAAGCGATCTAGTCCAGATGCTTCCGCTCGACCTAGTGTAAGCAACGATGAAGACAACGGCAACAATGATTCTCCGGCTTCTAGCACGCGTAAGAAGCGACGCACCCTTGATATAGAGCGCTTTAGCTACAGCATTGCTACTGAAGCGGTCGTAAACACTCCGCAAACGCCACATCGAGTCAGAACGCCTATTACTCCTCGCAGTTCTCAATCATCGACGATTCAACGTAAGAAAGCCCGCGAAGGAGCAAACGTCGAGTATAAGCGATACGACGGAACTCGACTCTGGCTTTACCAAGACGAGGCTGACGTCGCAATTCTTGACTTAGTTGCCCCGTCTGAGGAGTCTGTGAGACCTCCTCTACCGCCTTTACTCTTCCGGTACTGGGACAAGAACAGCCAAGGTCTTAACTCTAAGGATCGCTTTGTTTGCGGGAGATACAAGAATGCAATGACTCGACCCCGTCCTGCGCCCGCCGTATCAGATCTGGAGTGGAATGATGTGGCCTGGCATATGGATCATCGAACGGAGAACACGCCATTCATCTCTACGTCAAGCATGCTTGTGTGGGTTTTGAAGAAGGCAATGAAGGGTTATAAAGCCGGCGAACGTACTGGACATATTTCCGTGATTGACGCAAGCAAACTAGATCAGGAAGCTTGCTATTGGGTACCTCCTCTTCATGCAACCTTGAAGAAACAGAAAATGTTCAGAAAAGGAGGTTTCAACTACGTGGGATCTGCTGAGCATTTGGTATGGCACGAGATTCCAAAGCGCGCGATACTGTCGACAATCAGCATCCAGGATCTCAAGCTACAGGCTCAAACGCCACCTTTCTACAGATTCCTACGCCTCGATGAGTTTGCAAAGGGAACAGTCGACAAAGTGAAACTCAATGAGCGCCTGAAGCAGATGGAGCTGCCATTATCAGAGCAGGTCGATACAATTGCTCGAATGGTGCTACTGCTTGACCTAGGCAACACAGGATACGACAATATGTGGTGCATCTGCTATGAATTGATACGTGGGTTCGAGCTGAAGATCGGTAGCCAGGACTGGGCTGGACTGGCAACGGCCTTTGCTCACGCCCTTTGTAAGCGCAAAACCAAACCAACGAGCTTGTCTGATCAAGCGACAGTTATGGCAGCGTTCACATCTGCAATACAGTGGAGTCTAGGCGCTGCAAATGCAAGATATAAGCCAAAGGAGATCGGGTTGATGCAACGCAAGGCAGGCAAGCTTGGACTTGGGGATCCAGAGAGCGTCATATCGAAAGAGTTGACAAAGGCGCAAAGGGCTTTGCAAGCATTCCGCGGAGGTTTACGGATCGAAGGGACTCAGCGAAAGGCACTGGTGCTGACTGGCAGTGAAGGAGAGGAAAGTGAGGATGTGATCAGGGTTGCAAGTGAGGACGAGATTCGGGTTGCGGATGATGATGAGATCGTATACGGGTCTGAGAGTGAGGATGAGTTCTCGCACTAGGGCGAGACTGAAGCAGGGGAGACCGAGGCAGGGAAGAATGAGGGCTGCGACAGTGATGAGGAGCCATAGAATCTCGGTAGCAATGAAGCAAGTATGAAGAAGACGTCGCTCTCAATGACACTCAAGGGATCAAATCGGTATCTCTGAGTGCAGCTGTGAATGCTTGAGCATCGTACCCATGTTGTGGAGAGCCAGGTCCTCGGACTGTGCTATCTCCACGGTAGGCATATAGTTTGGTGCCCATGCGCAACAGAGTCGGTAGCTGCAGTAGACACTTGCGGATTGATAGAGAGCGAGGCTATTTGTTGTCTCAAGTACCTCAGGCTTGCCATATTACGACTGAAATGACAGGCCGTTTAGCATAGTGCGGATCCCCGGACTGGTGTAGCTGGCTTTTGTGCCTGTGCAGTTCTTCTTGGCTTCTCGGACTGGGATGCCAGAACCGGGTTCTGGAGCGCAGGATTTCCCTGAATACGCTCTTTCTGCGAATGAACGAGGAAGTGCAACGTACGATCGCTAATGACCTGCCACGGTTTGCACCAATCAGGCATGGGCGCAGCGCTTGGATCCTCGTGCTGTCGAGGGTCGGTATCTGGTGCAGACACCATCTCGCATCCGGTTGCCGTGAATCTGAGGAGCGGATACTCTGCCTTTAGCTTCTCCACGACAAGGAGCTGCAGGTGCTTGTTCTTCACCGCAGGGATCTTGCTTGCCAACTTCCAGAGCTTAGGGACATGATTGTTATTGTACCAGACACCTTGGTCTCCATCGCCATCGATGTCCTCCACTGCTTTCTGTCCATGCTTGGTTATGCGAAGGAGGTCAATGCAGCGGCTCGCAATTTGGTCGACTTCAGTCTAGGTAAGGTTCCAGAAGCGCTCCCAGGCAAGAAAACTCGGCTTCACTTTCCCACAAAGCTCGTCGTAGTCCGCCTCAAGGTATAGAGGGTGACCTCCACGCTTGCGATCTGGGTTCCAGTTCTCATAGCCTGTCTTCCACTTTGGCGCCATCTTGGTGATCATGAAAGTACTGGCTGCAAAGGTGGTTACTTAAAAGCATACGTGGTAAGAAGCAGTCCAGATACCGTTGCAGCTCTTCATGATTACTGAAGGCAAAAGTGCTTTGCTGCAGTCGAGAGTACTACAGATACAGTCTAAGATGCAAGCGGAGCGTGTCGACGGAGAAGAGTCGTTACGCAGCATATGCGGCGCCACAGGTGATAGCTCAACGTGATGTGAGTCTTGCATGCTTTCTCAAAGTCATCGTTAGTCAGTTGTCTCACTCATGAACACTTTACTGATCTGTGCCAATGCTCTCGATTCTCACCTTGCCACCACCTTTCCTAAGGCGCCTCGTTCGGCACAAATCAGATCCATCCCTCATACCCGTTCCCGCTTATCGCGGTCACCGCGTGGAGTATCTCGATGAATTCATGGAAGTCCTGGATGTTGCTTATCTATACCTTGCCAGTATACTGTCTAGCTTCACCTTCGATATCTACCTCATCCTCCGCAGCCTCGTCGTTCGTCATTTCCCACTAGGATGTGCCGTTTGCGGCGGTGACCACGCCGTCACTATCCTCGCCAACAATTGCTAATGCTTTTCCCCACGAGCAATGTCCTGCTTTGATCTGCCCAACCTTCTTTTTGTGATCGAAGAGCTCGAGGATCGATGTAGTAGTAATAGGCCACACCGCCTCCCTCTCCTCCAACGGCTTCATCTGCTCTGATAGGAGGCTGAACGTGATCTTCGCATCCTTGAAGTTGATCGCGTTTGAGCGTAGTGCTGAGCCTTGCATTCGCGCAGGTGACTTTGGCGCCTTCTTCACTCTCCACTTGTCCTCGGACTGCGAAGCCAGTATAGGGTTCTGAAGTGTTGGATACTTCTATATGCGCTCCTGCTGGTGCTTGATGAAGTGATAGAGGTATCTGTCGCTGAGAGCCTGGTACGGCATGCACCATGGCATCGGCGGCGCCTCGTCAGGGTTGTCGTCCCACTCCTCAGCTGTGGATAAAACCTGCTCGATCTCGTGCTCCGTTCCCGAGTACTCAAGGCAGGCAAACTTCGCCTTCAGCGGCTCTGCGACATGGAGTACCCAAAGCTTTCTGGGTACGATGTTGTTTGTGCTTGGAAGCATCCAGAGCTTAGGCACCTTCCCTCGCTTGCACCAGATGCCCTGACCTTTGTATCCCTTGATCTCCTCAGCTGCTGGTAGCCCGTGCTTAGTCGAACGCATAAGGTGGAGGCAGCAAACAGCGAGCTCATCTTGCTCTGCGTAGCTGAGGTTCCACATGCGGCAGAAGACAGTGTCGTTGAGCTTGACCTCTCCAACGAGTAAGTCGTAGTCCTCCTCGACGTAGGGGGAATGCCCAAAGCGCTTGCGGTCTGGTTTTGCGTCAGGGCTGGCTCTCTTTTGCTTCAGTAGTGACTCTACCCTGTTAAGTGCAGGCGTCGTAGCTACAGAAGAGATTAGTAAGATTGTAGCGTGTGAGTAAGTAGCTAAGTACTCGCGGGTACTTACAGTGATGGTCGAGGGCGGGAGTGCTTTGAAGTGATCGATGTAGTCGTAGGTACAGCTTGAGATACGAGCGGCGGATGTCGAGGAGGAAGAGGAAATTAGTAAGGCGTCCATAATTTGAAATCGAGGCTATTAAGTATGCATTGAGGTGCAATCCATTTGAGCCTGACATCAGTAGTTCGGTGATATTCCGCCTCACACTCGATCCTCTTGCTTGATCTTGAGCGAGCGAGACTATCATCGCGAGAGACTGGAGCGTAGGTCGTGCGACAATGTGTCATTATTGCCCGGAAGCCGCTCGGAACAGGTAGAACATAGGCTTCAGTCTCGGTCTTATAGAAGTCGAGGTTGTGCAGCCGAATGGCCTGACAGCTGTGAAGCTATGCCTAGCCGGTACCTTGGGTATGCCGGGTGAACACCATCGTTCAGGACCTATGAATGAGACTTGTGATGAGGTGCTCGACTCCGGTGATCAAGATACGCGGCATTTTCTCGTCGCGTCACACACATACGATGGGGACAGTCGACTGCCTTTTGCACTGGTCGATGCTGCAAAGAAGGCAGCATTTGATTCCATGCCTTATGTGTCCTCGCTAGCCAGTCTGTCCTTGCAGAGGAGGCAGCGATGAGGTTGGAGATAGAGTCCCGCCCCTTGAATGGGGTGGGCCGCATAAGAGACAATCTGAGGAATGCCGGAGACCTTCGAGGAACAGACCTTGGTAGAGCGTTGTAGATCAAGCAGCGATCATGGCAGTAATCACTAGTGCTGTGCAATAGAATAAATGTGAGTTGGCAGAGGCTCAAGGTACTTTACGGGTGTTTAGAGCAGAGAATGAACAAACATGGGCCATCGGAGAGGGAAGGAACTACATGTACTGTCTGCTAGAGTCAACGCTGACTACGAAGAAGCGGTTGGGTTACTAGCGACAAGGAGGACGAAGTGATCTGATTGAGGACGTCCGCAGGGAATCGTGCTGCAAAGAGGCTGGCGAGTGATGCGGCAATGGCAGAGGTCGTGTGCGGTACAGACAGCGAGGAAACGATTTGAGTTGAGCTTGTCGTTGGGGAGCGATAGCAGTGAGTCCCTGCTACAGCTTAGTCGATAGCAGCGTATGGCACAGATATATGTATGTAGCTGAGACGGTATGAACATTTGTGTGGGCCGTCAGTCGAGCATGGGACATCATTCCTCCGAGGTCAACCGATGGCAATTACTCCAAACCCGTTTGCCGGTGATCTA
Source organism: Oleoguttula sp. CCFEE 5521 (assembly GCA_036872775.1). Taxonomy (NCBI): domain Eukaryota; kingdom Fungi; phylum Ascomycota; class Dothideomycetes; order Mycosphaerellales; family Teratosphaeriaceae; genus Oleoguttula; species Oleoguttula sp. CCFEE 5521. The sequence goes on along the minus strand of JAVRRP010000912.1, from coordinate 6,910 downwards.
TGTCACCACTCATCACCGTCGATGGCTTCGCTCTTGACATGTTCATGCAGAGATCGCTCACATTGCTCAGATCTGTGCCTCCCCTCCTTTGGTCTCGGTCATTCGCTTCTTCTTCGTTTGGAGTGAAGTCGCGTGCATTCTCTATACACTGTGCGAGGATGGGATCCATACACCACTCTGCTTTCTTCGAGGCGATCCAGCGACATGACCCGAAATCGATCGCGGTAGTCAACTCGGACTCGGGCAAAAGCTTCACATACGGGTCGCTCTTGCATGATGTGGCGCTGGCGAAAGAGCGCCTCGTGCAGTCCTCCGGGAAAGAGGGCGGCGAGCTCGCAGGTGAACGCATCGCATTCCTCGTCGAGAATGGCTATGACTATGTAGGTGCGCAGATTCTAGACACCCATCCCAGACGCATTCAAGACAACAGGCTAAGTCGCGACCTTTCTTACAGTCACTCTCCTTTCCACACTGGCCGCGAACGCCATAGCCCTTCCTCTTGCTCCGTCATTTCCAGCTCATGAACTCCGCTACATTCTTGATCATAGCGAGGCACTGATCTTGCTCTCGACACCAAGATATGCTACACAGGCAAAAGATGTGTTGAGGGAGGGCCTGGAGAAGACGCCGCGCTTCGCACAGCTGGAGAAGCTCGAGGAGGGATCTCAGGAGAGCTCAGATGTCAAGATTACGGGCACGGCGCAAGACGTGGCGAGCGGGATGATGTTGTACACCTCGGGCACGACAGCAAGGCCAAAAGGCGTGGTCTTGAAGGAGGCAACAGTGGCAGCTCAAGCGAGCAGTCTGTACAAGGCTTGGGAGTATACACCAAAGGACCGGCTGCTGCACGTACTGCCGCTGCATCACATTCACGGCACCGTGAATGCTATCTTCGCTCCACTGCTAGCAGGAAGCAGCATCGAGTTTATGTACCCGTTCAACGTGGATCACGTGTGGAAACGGCTGGCACTACCCTTCCTTCCGGAAGATCAGCTCAATGGACATTCTGGACAATCTCGACCAACGCCAATCACGTTCTTCACGGCTGTGCCGACAGTATGGGCAAGGATGGTGCAGTCTTTCGGCAGCCAGACGCCTGAAATGCAGGCAGCGACAAAGACCGCCGTATCACGCCAACACCTCCGCCTCAACATCTCCGGATCAGCAGCCCTACCCAAACCAACACAAGACGCTTGGATTGCCCTATCAGGTGGCAACACCCTTCTCGAACGCTTCGGCATGACAGAAGTCGGGATGGCTATCTCCTGCGGTCTCGACGATAGCGACCGTATCGACGGCTCGGTCGGCTGGCCGCTACCTTCTGTCGAAGCACGTCTAGCCGAGACCAACGACGACACAGGCGAAGTATCAATCATACCGATCGGCGGCGAGACCTCCGCCGACGGCAAAGAACGCCACGGCGAGATTCAACTGCGCGGCCCTACGATATTCTCGGAGTACTGGCGGAACCCTGAAGCCACTGCAAAGGAGTTCACCGAAGACGGCTGGTTCAAGACGGGTGATATCGCTGCTCGTCGTGAGGTGCCTAGCTCTGGGAAAGGCAAGAGTGGCGACTGGGCGACAGGACCGGCATACTATATTCAAGGGCGCAAGTCTGCGGATATCATCAAGACTGGTGGCGAGAAAGTCTCGGCTCTTGAAGTCGAGAGGGAATTATTATCATTGCCTCAAGTACACGAGTGCGCCGTCGTCGGCTTGCCATCCGAGAGCTGGGGCCAGAAAGTCGCTGCAGTCGTTGTGCTGTCTGAGCTCGGCAAGACTGCTGGCAAGGGCGGAAAGCAATGGGGTGCCATGGATCTGAGGCGTGCATTGAAAGATCGCTTGGTGGCTTACAAGATCCCGCAGGACTTGGCTGTTGTGACCGAGCTCAAGAGGAATGCAATGGGCAAGATCAACAAGAAGGAGTTGGTGCCTGAGGTCTTTGGAGATCAGGGTAAGATCCGAAGACGGTCTGAGGTGAATAAGGAGGAAAGGGAGAAGCTGAAGAGGGAGGTCGTGAAAGAGAAGACTATCCCAGAGAATGGGAAGGCGACTTAATCTTGGCTTTATATTGGAGCGATGCGTGTATACATATAGCTCAACCTTGGTTCTGTTATAGTAGACTGTAATGGCTCGCCGCCGTCGATAATGTACACACCCGACGACTTCTCATGTGCACCAATAGCTTTATCCGTGCCTCGGCGATTTCGACTCGATTGTAACAGCACCACAAAAATGTAGTGACAACATCTCAACGTAGTAGCAATCGCGCCTCATTAACACACCGGTAAGGATCATCACGAACACAACCTTCCATTCTGAGTTGCGTCGATCTCATTGCACTCGATATCTAGACCTTTTAGACTAAGTCCCGAATCACTCCCTTCCAAGCTGAGCAAAATGGCCAAAAGCGTGTTGATCACAGGCAAGCATCGACCCTAACAACAGACACGCTGCCCAATAATCTAACAACACCCACAGGCACATCATCTGGCATCGGCCACGCGCTCGCCCGCGAGTTTAAAAGCAGAGGCTACCGCGTCTTCGCCACCGCGCGCTCAACCTCCTCGATCGAAGACCTGGCCACTCTAGGAATCGAGACATTACCTCTCGAAGCCACAAGCCGCGAAAGCATCGCCGCACTCAAAGCCGAGATCACCACCCGTACAAATGGCCGCCTCGACTACCTCGTCAACAACGCCGGCCGGAACTGCACCATGCCTGCCCTCGAAGCGCCCGATGCCGAGATCGAAGCCACGTTCGCGGTGAACGTCTTCGCTGTGATGGCTATATGTCGGGAGTTCGCGCCGCTGTTGTTGCCGACGAAGGGGACGATTATCCAGATCGGCTCTCTGGCGGGCGTGATGCCGTATGCATTTAGCAGCGTGTACTGTGCTTCGAAGGCTGCGCTGCACGCTTACACCGACACCTTACGCATCGAGCTTGCGCCCTTCGGCGTCAAAGTCATGACCATCATGACCGGCGGCGTGAAGTCCAACATTGCTCGCACCGAACGAACCCTTCTGCCAGGAAGCCTCTACTCGCCCATCCAGACCGACTTTGAGCGGCGGATCACGCATAGCCAGAGTGAGGGCGTGCCTGCGGAGACTTACGCCAAGCGAGTGATTGCGCAGGTTGAGGGGGGACGGAAGAAGGTTGTGTGGGAGGGCGGGAAGAGCTGGCTGGTTTGGTTTGTTAGTGGGTATCTGCCCAGGTGGGTGCTGGAGAGGGCTATGTCGAGGATGTTTGGGCTTGAGAGGTTGGCGAGGATTATGAGGGGAGGGGGAGGGGGAGGGGAGAAGGGGAAGGTGATGTGAGGTTGCGGTAGTGCGCAGCGCATGGAGAGAAGTGCATGTGCTCTCGCCTCGCGCGAGGTAAGTGCGCAACGGGCAGCGATATGGAGATACGCACATGGCCTTGTTGGTATCGTGCGACCTATCACCCGTCGCAACCATGGGCGGGCGTATCAGGACGCGCAGCCAAGCAGAAATCACACGTGAAGACCGAGGCACAGTGGCACGAAGAGGTGAAGATCGATGCAAGTAAAGCAGGACGCAGCAACATACGAACAACTGCCAACGCATCAATGCCATCTCAATCTCCTCCTCGCACTCAGCCGCCCACAAGTCCTTCCCCGCTGCCACCCAACAAAAACACTCACAACCAACACCACACTCCTCTGCCACCCAACCACCTACTGACAAGCCGAGAAGCAGTCGTCCGCCTCAAGCCAGACGGGAACGCACTTGAGCTGGCCCTTGACAGGGACGGAGTACAAGTTCCTGCATCGAAGGTCAGCACCAGGCTTTGTTGCCATCGATGAAAAGGTTCGACGTACCAGCCATCGTGATCGCCCGTAGGACAACTCCACCAAGTCCCACTCCCAGCCTTCCCGCCCTCCGCTCCATGAAGCAGCGTGCCGTTGTTCGAGATCTTGAACCCAGGCGTGGGCTTGGCGCCTTCATCGCACTGCCATTGGGTCGTGGGCGGCGTGAGGATGCAGCCGCGGTGCTTGGAGTCGTAGATTCCGCCGCCGTGGATGGGGAGGCAGTAGGAGCCCTGTGGAATGGGGAGGTTGGATTGGTTGATGCGGTTTTGGCCTGAGATGGGGGTCTTAGTGAAGGGAAGGGAGAGATGAGTGGGGACGAGGGGAAGGGTGGAGGGGCGGACGTACCGTCGAAGAGTTGACCGACGACGAGGGGCCCGGGTTTGGAGGGCAGACCGCGAGCGGTGAGGGAGAAGCAGCTGTGAGAGGGAAGGGTCAGCTGAAGCTGCATCGGCGTCGGAGGAGACGAGGAGACGGAAAGAAGTGAAGAGAGAACAGGTGTGAGACACAATGACGAGGGACGAGAATGAAGGAGAAGTGAAGCGTAAAAGAGTAGGAGGGAGAGGCAAGAAAGGTGAAAACGAAGCGAAGGAAATGTGAGAGATGAGCGACGTACCACTTCCCCTCCGCCACAACGGCTCTCTTGTCCACCACCCCCATCGGGCAAGCCTCGGTGTCAGCGAAGACTGGCGCGGCCACTGCAGCGGCGAGAAAGGCGAGCTTGGTGAACTGCATGGTGTCGTTGTTCGGGTCGAGTTGCTTGGATGATTGATGATTTGAGAGTTGGATTGAAGTTTGGAATGCTTGGGAATCGATGTGGAAATGCTGCTTGATGGAAGATGTTGATGATGAAGAAGAGAACGACAAGGAGAAGAAGATGAGAGGAGAGGGGGAGTTTTGACAGTCGTTGAGGGGAAGGGAAAGGACTTGCCTTGGTGGTTTTTCGCGGTGCGGAAGAAGCAGGATCGCTGAGCGTTGTGAGGCAAGTCCGTGGTAGAGGGTGAGCAGGAGCATGTGCAGCACCGAAGTGGTTGATGCAGGTGCTCACGACATGAACCCGAAACGTGGCCGAAGTCTGCGCTGCAGGAGGCCGGTCCATGAGAGTGGGCTCATAGAAATGTGTTGGTCACTTGGGTATCATGTTCGCATACAAACCCTCTTCATATCCGCGCGACAGCATCCGGTCGCTCATCCTCCGACGCACTCGGATCATCAACCAGACTCACGCCGGCCTCAGCTTCTTGCTCGTCGCCCTCGAAGCCCTCAAAGTCATCGTCTGCCTCCTCGTCCTCCTCGTCTTCTGCACTCTCCACCTCAAGCTCCTCATCCTCATCCTCCCCGTCTATCTCCGTTGGCGCAGCAGTACTCTCGCCATCATCACCATCACCCCTCTTCCTCTTCAACCCCAACATCTGGTCCCGCCCTTCACCCTTGCCATCCATGTTCTTCACCACCACCTTTCCCTCACCCTCGCCTGCCGGCGGCGCCACGAACCAGGGGATCTTGCCTCGCAAGAAGTCGTTGATGACCATCTTCGCCACGCCGTCGACGTCAGCCTCGCCACCCTTCATCAGCCGTCCGCCCTTTCGGGCGATCATTTCCAGGAAGCGGATAGCTTCATTTGTCCGCTGTCTGTCGCTCTTCTCCGCCCCCTGAACAGCAGCATCTTCCCACCCCTTAACATCATACGTCCGCTCAATATGCCTCGTCTGACATCTCTTCAACACAGCCGGAATATACTGCGCCGGATGCTCCACATTCTCCGTCCTCACCACTCCTCGCAACAGAATCTCCTCCTCCCCATCCTCACTACTAGGCGGCACACACCCGGGACAATCAATCAGATATATCCGCTTCATCAGCGTGATATACTGCCACACTTTCGTCTCGCCGGGTATCGGAGCAACGGTGCAGACTTTCTTCGCTCGAAGAGTGTTGATTATGCTGGACTTGCCGACGTTGGGGTAGCCGATGAAGCCTACGGAGATTTGTTTGCGGGATTTGTGAAGGGCGGAGAACTGGCGGAGGAGGGAGATGAGGGAGCCTTTGCCGAAGGAGTTTGTGAGGGAGGCGTGGAAGGCGAGGGTGGGTGTTTCGCGGGAGAGAAGTTTGACCCAGCGAGCCTATGATAATTGTCAGTACCTGATTGCAGCTGTGGAAGCTTCATCGCAGTATGGCATCACGAAGTAAATGTGAGGATTGTGTGTCCCATAACTAAGCTCTCCTCCACGACGTTGCCTCTTGCGAAGCTGGAAGATTGCTACTCATAACAGAGACGGTCCTCGAACCCTAAGGCAAGCCGACGACAAGACGCCGCCGACTCTGGGCGGGAACGAGGGTTGCTCTGCCACCGTTGTAACAGGTTCCGTTCGTGGGTAGAAAGCGCATCGTGAGACACCGAGCAGAACCTTGACTAGAACAGGTGGCGTGTGTAGAAGGTGAAGAGAGTGGGGAAGAGGGAGGGAAAAAGGGCATCAGGGGACGTACCGCGACACTCGTCGGCACCAAGTCGCATTTGTTCAGCAAGAAGAGCAAGTGCTTGTGTGGTGCCTCTTCTTTGATGTACTTCTCGATCGCTCGATTTCGGGTTCCCAGCGGATCTCGGGCATCGAGGACGTGTATTACCACGTCCGAGGAGTCAATGACCTTGTACAGCTCGTTCCAAATCCGCTTCGATTGGCCTTTGCTGAAGATCGGTTCTCGTGCAGTGGTAAGCGTACCCTCGTTTTCTTGAAAGTTCGCAACATCATTCACAGCAGTCTCGTCAAAGGTTTGCCCGCTCAGTTCTGCAGCCTCTCGCCTGCCTTCCACAAAAGAGTCGAATCTTGTGCCCGTTGACGCAGCCAGATCGTCCAACGAGCTCACAGCCAGCTTCGGTCGCTTCCGTTGTGCCTTGGGGCCGAATGTGTCTGCAAATTTCTCTCCCTCAATGCGGATCTTCGCCTGATGCTGCACCAGCCCATCGACCCTTTCCTTCGACTTATTGTCGTGAATCAGACTCATAGGCAGCTTGTTCTGCTTCAACAAATAGCTGTACGGATCCTTGCTCTGCGCCTCCACCGCGCCTCGGAACGCCGTCAAAGC
>JAVRRP010000911.1:0-12922 GCA_036872775.1 Oleoguttula sp. CCFEE 5521 | reverse complement strand
GTGGGTATGGGGTGTTGGGGGAGGGTGTCATGCAGCAGATTGGACTTTGTTGTACTGGTTGAAAGGTTTGGAAGGACTTGGAAGTGCTGTTGTAGTGATGAAGTTTGAGAGACAAGTGATAGATAGGTAGCAAACACTGACTATGTGGTACTCGGGTAGACGGACGGGAGAGATGAGAGGAGCTTACAGGTGAGGTCTTGATATACCCTCCGATCATGGAACGATTGGAAGGCCGAACAAACGCTGATCCCACGTTTGACTAGTAGGAGCTGCAGGGTCGTATCGGCCAGACCCGCAGTAAGATAGGCGGACTCGGAGCGTTATGCGGGCGTGGTGGCGCGTACTGTGAGAGATCTTCGAGGCTAGAGCAGACCAGAACTCCGTCCATATCGCTGTTGAGAGAAGTATTGAGTGTTAGAGTGCCGCCACGTATGCCCGACCTGATGCAAAACATGATGTGCAACATACTTTGATTCCCGTTGGATTGTAGGTGAGAGGGTGACGTTGCTGACTCCCGGTGCTGCTCGGCATGTAGTCCGTCTCGGCTATGCATGCTCAATTGGGACTTTTGCAGGATGCGATTGCATCCGGTGCCAGAGACGCAGCAGAGCTCAAATGGACAGACTACCGTCAAGCGAGTCGTGGCTAGAGGTCGAGGAGCCGTCCGCCAATCTTATGGGCTCATGATGCCACCAGAAGTCTCACCCTTTGGTGTACGTCCATCTGCAGCTGTTGTGTGCCACTGCAGCGTGGGATGATCAGCAGCTCAAGCTATCGCAGCACAATGATGTTTGTTATACATGCCGACTCTGATCGGCGGAGTCTAGGCTATCTCTATGGATTGGTCACTAGCCTCACGCAACGCCTGCACGTCGCTAAGCCGTGCCTCCTACTCATGCAGCTCTCACGCGTGTTCCTCATGTTGCCTCCCAGTCGGGATTCTGTGATGATTGTCAGTCTCGAGCATAGCAATGGAGAGTTAAGCTTCACTCACCTTCCGCAGTATACAGATCCCCTCCATCACGTTACTCAAACACAGCCACTCCTCGTCCTCCAGCTCAGCTCGCTCGCCGTATCCGAGCAACACAGGCGTGCTCTGTGTCTGCCAGCCAGTGATCGTCTTCGGTCGACCTGCTTGTCCCACAACGTCGACCGCCTGACCCACCCGTACATTGACTTGCAGCGGCTTGAGCTCTTCGTCGAGTGTGATCAAGAAGCGAGGATGCATGGCTGTGACAAGCACGTAGAGCAGGTAGTGGTGGTCTCCGAGAATGAACTGGCGTGGGTCGTCGATGAGCGACAGTGTGACGGTGAGTAGTCCAGCGGTTGCCACACGCGAGAGTACCGTGCGGTCGGTATGGAAGGGGTTGATGCTAAGTGTGCCCTTGCCCATGTGGAGCAGACCTTGTGCGATCCGCACCATAAACAGGGCGTTTGCATCACGATGGTAGTAACTGGCGAGCTGCCGGAGTAGCTGTGCGAGTCGGGCATTGTTCGTGCCTGCGCCCAGCATACCCATGGCGAAGATGGAGTTGATGGCGACATCAATGTCATTGTCATGAGTGTATCGTGAGAGGGTGTCGTAGACTTTCATCTGAGGGTTGGAAGGTGAGATTAGACCCATGGCAAGAGGCACGGCTTTTCGGATGTTCGCCTCTCCATAGTGCATGAGGTGGCCGAACTGTCGTAGCACCATCTCTTGACCGACATCCTCACCCATAGCCACGAGTGACAAGCCGAGCACGGCGTATGACTGTACTAGCTGATCGCCGGAGACATCCTTCTTGGGCTCGTCTGGCTTATCCTTGTCCTCTTCAGCATCATCTGCCTCCTCGATGTGCTCATTGCAGATGTGAAGCAATTGCTGCAGTTTGAGCACCGCACCTGTGCCCGCCCATGCACAGATGTCTGCCAATACCGATGCAGGCTTCGACATTGGGTGATCGATGACTTTGAGAGTCTCCAACACAACGTCCACTTCCTCCTGCTGGCCGAAGAACAAAAGTGCGAGACCGAGAGTCATGAAGCGCGTCCACTTGTCCTTGAGCTGGCTCGTTCGCTCCTCGTCCAAGAACGTCTGAATGATGGCCTCGGATACATCTGATTGTGCACTGCCAACAAAGATCAGACCAAGTGATAGTGCAGCCATGGCTGAGATCTGCATGTCGTGCGATGTGTCCGAAACATATGGAAGCAGCAGGTCGAGGAGATCCTCCTTGTTCGAGCCAGCGTACGCAAGACCCAGACCGAGTATGCTCGCGACCTTGACAGCTATGCTCTTGTCATCAAGATCGCCAAGCAACGCCATTGCTGGGTCTCCGTCTACCCTCACACCACTGTTGATGATGCCGTTTGCAAGTGCAGCACCCGCTTTGACTTGATCCTGCTCCACGTATGTGAACGCATCGATCTTGTCAAGACCCATGTCCATGTCCCACAGCATCAGCATACCAGCTGAGGCCGCGGTAGAGGTCATGCCATCCTCCTTGACCTTCCAGATCCAGCTTTGCTTCACACCTTCTTGCAGCATGAGCTTGTCCGGACCGAAGCCGGCGTTCACAAAGGCGTTCACGAAAGCTGAGGCAAGGTTGTGTTTAGCAGAATCGGTGTTGGTCAAACCGACCGTTCTGGATGATTCAAGGTGTGATTTGTAGATGTCTTCGGGTACCTTGGGATCGAGGATGTTAAGCTCCTTGGCAAGCGCTTTGAAGTGTTCGGGTAGCTTGGTGTTGTTGAGGCACTCTTGAATCTCCGAGTCCTCGGCATCTTCACCCTCGAGCTCCAGTGGTATCCGTTGCCGTGCCAAGATGAAGGCGAGCTGGCACTTCAATGCCTTGTCTCTGGTGGAAATGAAGTCTGCCTTGATCAGCTCCATGTCGTTTAGCCGGATAGCAAGTGACATGGCTTTCGTAAGCTGCTTGTGCTTAACATAGATGTCGTGTGCTGTCCGTACAAAGCGGTCGTTATCAGGGTATGTGAGCAATGGCACCATCGAGACCATGTACAGGCAGACGCGAGGATATGTGTTCTCGTCCACAAAATCAGCGATCTTCTCGATCATCTCCAGCTCCGATAGTATGTCCACTGCATCGGCCTCCGCGTTGTGTGATAGGAAGAACGGCACAAGTGTCAGTGTGAGCTCTGTCAGGTCCTCCGTGTCCTTGTCCTCCTCTAATCTCTTCAAGTATACCGCGCCAATCTCCAATGCCAGATGTCGCATGTACTCGTGGCCCCACGATCCGAAGTCCTTGCCAGGAGCCACCAGGCGATATTTCAGTGTGTCTTGCCGATCTTCGTCCGAGTAAGTCATGCCCAGCACTGACAATGTGTCCGCGAGCGAGTCTCTCTCCGCACCTTGCGGCCATCGCTCAAATGCCTCACAGAGCTTCTCGTAGTGAGGTCGTAGGAACTTGAGCGGCTTCGGCACGGCGGTCATGGATGAGGTGCTGGTCTTGATGCTGTCCTTGATGGCCTCTAATGCGGGTGTGTACAGCGACTTGTCCTCTTCTGTCAGCCGCTCCACCAACATGTCGAGCTCATCCTTCAGCTTCTGATCCTCCTCACTGAGCTCTTCGGGTGCGAGCTCGACAATGTCGTCCTTCTTGCCATCTTTGCCGTTGACTGCAGTCTCCTTTGATCCGTTCACGTGCTTTGCATCATCGACCTTGCCCTTGCCCTTGTCTTCAGGCTTGCTCTTCTCCTCCTCCTTCGCCATATTTAGCGGTTACTACTCTGTCGGAGATGTCGATGATGGTCTCGTGCTCCGCTTAAAAGTCTATGCGCCAAATGGAAAGGATGGTGGCGGAATGTAAGTAGCAAATGGACACGTCGTGAAGATGGTGATGAGTTGGACGGTTGTTGCAAGAGCTGAGATGGGATTGTGCGGTTGATAATGGTGCTGCAGTAGACGGCGCGTCGTTTGTCGCCTTGCAACACTTAAGCTCATAGTAGCGCACTTTGGCGGCTCTTTCACATGCAAAGTGCATCTATAATTTTGTGATCTCTACGATCATCCATTGACACCCCGCCGACAGATCTAGAAGGACATCTGATAGTCTTTCCGCGACCATGAAGCTCGACACTCGCGCGCTGCGGTACCTCACCGCTGAAGACTGGCGAGTACTGGCTGCAGTACGTCCACCGCACAAGCGCACAGGAATTCTGCGACTGACGAGACTAAAGCGTCGCATAGGTCGAGCAAGGAAGCAAAAACCATGAAGTCGTACCGACACCGCTGATCGCGCAGCTCTCGGGCATGCGCGGTGGCAACAACGTCCACAAGAACATTTCCACGCTGGCTAAGGATGGCTTGATTGCGAAGGTCAAGAATGCTCGGTACGACGGCTACCGATTAACATACGGTGGACTGGACTACTTGGCACTCAATACACACCGAAAGGGCGACAGAATCTTCAGTCTGGGCAATCAGATCGGCGTGGGCAAAGAGTCAGACATCTACGTCTGCGCCTCTCCATCCTCGAGACAGCTGGTCCTGAAGTTGCATAGATTGGGACGAATCTCCTTCCGCACAGTCAAAGCGAACCGCGACTACCTCCGAAATCGCAATGCTGGCAGTTGGATGTACCTCAGCCGACTGGCGGCGCAAAAGGAGCACGCATTCATGAAAGTGCTACATAGAGAAGGCTTCCCAGTTCCGGAGCCGGTAGCTTGGAGCAGACATACAGTCGTCATGGAGTTCATCGATGCATTTCCTTTGCGAATGATCGATAGTGTACCAAATGCAGGAAAGCTGTACGCAGAGCTTATGGACATGATCGTACAACTCGCTCAACGCGGACTGATACATGGAGACTTCAACGAGTTCAACATCTTGATCAAGGAGAAAGGAGGCACTGGCGGGACAAGGGACGAGGAGACCGAGGAAGGCTCGGCGTTTACGAAGAATGCGACTCTCACGCCGATCTTGATCGACTTCCCGCAGACGCTTAGCACGAATCACACGAATGCAGAGTTCTACTTTGACCGTGATGTGGATTGCATTAAGCGGTACTTCGAGCGTCGCTTGCGGTACACTTCCGACGAACCGGGCCCTTTCTTGAAGGATGCGATCAAGGGCATTGACAATGCACGAAGATTAGATGTCGAAGTCGAAGCCACGGGTTTCAGCAGGAAGATGGCAAAAGAGCTTGATCGATTCGTTGAGCCTGTGTAGAACGAAGTTGAGGGAGCTGAGGCTGCGCCCGTTGATGAGGAGGATGAGGAGGATGAAGACGAGAGTGGAGAGGAGGAGACAGAGGATGTTATTGAAGACGCGGTAGGTGCTGAGCGCGAGAGTTTGCATGAGACGGCAGGCGATGAAGGGCTGCCGGACGATACTGCAAATCAATTCGGAGGTCTCGCGCTCGATGACGATCTTGCTGTCAAAGACCCAAGAGTATTCGCAGATGGTCTATCAGCGCTGCAAACGACGCAAGACGCTGCTGTCGTGGCACAGAAGGTGAAGACGAAGAAGAAAGCAGCTGGTTGGGCGATTTGAGGGGAACTCGTTACTCTGAGTCTGCGGCGACGGTAGCGTCTATATAGCTTCTGAAGGCCTTCCTGCGCTACCCAAAATTCTTCCACAAGATTCATGTGACCGTTGGGGCCCTTCCACCCCATGTCTTTGGAACACACACTGCTGTGTCGCGGCTAGATTCGAATTAAGCTCTCGGGACGCGCCTTTTTGCGCTTCGCGCTTGAACCAGCAGCAGCTCCTCCTGGTCTTGCCACCTCTGTCACTGTATCGTTGACGATGATCCTTCTGCGCAATCATGACCGCCGCCTCAAAGGTCCAGCTACCTCAGCTAGACAGCGCGGATAGTGTCGATGCTCTAGTATCAAAGCTCTCTGCGTAAGTCGCGTGAATACGCCGTCTGCCTGGCCTACACTGATTCTCTCTAAGGTATATTAGCAAGGTTATTGAGACACCGCATACATTCGAAGAGTTTCGCTCGATTCTCTACGCTGAGACGTTGAAACCGTTGGTGCAGCATCTGACCGAAGAGGTCCATCACCCTCGTGTTGTCCATGCACTACTGTACGCTTGTTTGCAATGAATTACACTGTCTACATGCACGTGTTGACGTTCCGCAGTATCGCAAAAGGTCACTATGTCGCACTCGAGAGCGAAGACGACCGCGGCATCAACGCGACGCGAGGGCTGGCGTGTGAGCTCGTTGCATGGAGGTTCATAACGCACCTCAGCAAGCGAGATGCTATTGATCATCTCTGCGCGGACCTGCCCGAAGACTCGCACTACCATGATAATACTGGAGAGTCTACGAATCCAGACCCCGCCTCGGAAGTCGGCTTACTCGATGGCGCCAGCCGTGAGCTAGGTGAAGGCTTCAATGACGAAGATGTTCCAGATCCTGCGGACAGTGGTCGAGTACCAGCGTCTGAGTATCGCGGCATGACTGCACTCGAGATCGCTGCTGTGACAGACGCGAAGAAGTTTCTGGCCCAGCAGTCCGTGCAGCAGATCATCAATGGTATCTGGAACGGCGAGATCGTCTTCTGGAAGGAGATCAGCCAACATGCTGTCAAGCAGGCGGAGATCTACAATCCCAAGCGCTCTGATCCGTTCTGTCGTTTGCGTGTTCCGCTATACCTCAAGGCTTTCGAGTTCCTGTTTTTCGCTGCGTTCCTGGCACTGTACTACTTTGTCCTCGTTGAGAAGACGCCGCTCAGGACGGTAACTCTAGCGGAGATACTGTTGTATGTTTGGATTGTGTCATTCATCCACAATGGTCAGTGTGCGGCATTCAGCTCCATCGCACGCCGTGCTGACATCATACACAGAGTTTGGCGAACTCTGGGACTCTGGACTTACACTATACTCTGTCGACTTCTGGTCATTGTGGGACGTCTCCATCATCGCCATTGGCCTTGCGTTCTTCATCTGCCGCATGATCGCAATCTCATCAGGCGATCGCCGGACCACGGACATTGCGTTCGACATCCTGTCACTCGAAGGCATCGTACTAGTACCCAGGCGAGTGCTTGGAATGTGATATCGCAGTACTAGTTTGGCGTCCTGACCGCAGAGTGACAGACTGTGCTCATTGCTGAGCTTGAGTCCCTACTTCGGAACGCTCCTTGTGTCGTTGCGCGCCATGGCAAGTCTTGCTCCTCACATGCGCACATTCTCCGAGTCTATGCACCGCAGACGAAAGACTTTATCAAGTTTCTGGGACCAGTGGCTATACTGTACATCGGTTAGTGGGCTTATGCGCATCACAAGGCTCTTCTCTTGACATGATTAGGCTTCAATACGACATTCGCCTTCTTGGCTCGGGGCACTATGTCGGTGCGCGAGACGAACGTACGTAGGGGCCAGCTGTTCGAAGTTTTGGATTCTACGTTGGTGGCTGACCTGATTCGTCAATACAGTGGACACTCATACAAGTCTTCTTCGGCTCCAGCTATCTCGGTTTTGTTCGTTCCGTCACCCAGGCAAATGTGATCACCATACTGACATGCACAGGGCGTTGCCGAACAGGTAAAGAGGACCAGAAGTGCAGTCTTGGCATACCTTGTGCGGCACTCACATCTCGCAGATCTCGCCCATCCTGGGTCCCCCACTCATGCTGCTATTCGTATGCCTGACTAACATTCTACTCGTCACTTCGTTGATATCGCTGTTGTCGAACAGCCTCACAAAGGTGGGTCAAGCGAAGCCACACCGTTGGTGTTTCGCTAAGCGCCGAGTAATTCTTTCATTGGCTGATAATATCTGATTTACAACACAGGTCATGGAGCACGCACGCGACGAGTATCTCTTCGTGTACTGTGAGTCAAGTCCAGATGACTGCGGCCGCAATTGTGATGAGGCTCATGCTGATGGCGGTGCATGCAGCAATCTACGTTCTGGAGGCCTCCACATCCAACCGCTTAACATACTTCCTTCCTCCCACGGTGAGTTAGATCGATCACCGCAGTCGCCACGCTAGATGCTCTTGAATCTGTTGTGGGGTTCGGTCATCTGGGTGCTTGAATTATTGCTTCGCCCCAGAGCCCGCCAGGCAACCAGTTCATCTCTGGCTACGAGGCATCAGTTCCGTGCAGAAGTCTGTGGCATGCGGTAGTTGGTGCAGAAGCCTGCGCCAATGAGCAGTGTGGAAAATTTGCCTACGTTGTTGGTCTCGTGCGGGAGTGCAAAATGACCTGACTGCATCGATGCACCTACGAGCCCAATGCGGACATAGACTGACAAGTACGCAGAATCTACTGGCGTTACTCTTTCGACCCATGCGACTGATAGTACCGGCTGATAGCTTGCGCGCATACCGGATCATCCTCCTGAAAGCGACTCACTGGCCATTCGTAGGCCTGATCCTTGCATTCGAGAGTGGGCGGCAATTCCTTCACGATCGGCAGCGGGCGAAGACTCCCTTTGCCGCGCTCACCCAAAACTCCGCACCGGCGAACTTACTGCGCCGTCCGCAATCGACTTTACCCTCGTCGGTCGGTGCAGGAACCCAGACGAGATCATTGGACGGCCACGCGCAACCTGCAGATACACGCAATGGTACTACATCAGCGCCTGATGAAACCGTCCAAGCTCTGCAGCAGCTAGCTGATGGCTTGCGGACGCAGCTCCACAGTGTGGAGAGGATCTTGGAAGTCGAGCGATCTCGACGTTCTGCAACATGATCGCACTCAGCGTACGAGTACTTGGATGTTCCCCATACGGAAGTCTCCGCCAACACCACGGACCAACTATCAGCCCGCGCGAGCACTACGACAAAGTGGAGATCGCAGAGCGTAATATTGCCGTGAACCCGGGCGCTTGCCAGGTGCACATGTCACCTTAAGCGCAAAAGCACAATTGTGTGAGTGGCTACGACAAGGATCAAGGGAACGGCACGCGTGTAAAACGGCAGCGGAAATGCATGTGGCATCTATTAGTGCTTCTTAGCGCAACCGAGCTGTCGGTACTGATGCCAAGGCGCCATCGACGCCATTGATCCTATTGCACAGTAGCCTGGCCAGCAGCCGCCGCACAGCCAATCTGCCACAACTTGCGACCCCGGCCGGCACTGCCCTTCTGCCTGCCGTCCGCAGCAATCGCAATGAGCATAGCCTTGCGTTTCAAATGAACTTATCTGGCGACAGTCACCGAGATCGTAGGACCCACTACATCTGCGGCATTGTTGGAGCTAGCGGAGCACTCTGCTAGACCCCCGTCACTAGGCGTGGGTGTACTGCTCCTTCGTGCTCGGACCATCATATGCGTGACCCTAGATCGTCTTCAGGCAGGTTGAAGCTAAGCATATGCAGGTCGTGGACTACCGCCTGAAGGTTGGACAGAAACTCTTCAACTTCATCTGTAACCGCCTCTCTATTCGCACTGCCTCCAGTTCCATTTTTGCATTTTGCTGTGCATCTTCCATGATGTAGTCTAATGTTGATAGCTTGGCTTTCTGATATAATCTGGTTCGGAGGGCCGGCAAAGGCACCACCACCTTCCTTCAGGCCAATCCTTCCCGATTCGATCTTTCCAGTCCTGATCAAGATGAGCTTTTTCCCAAGTCCCGACCCGCAGCGACTGCGCGACTCGCTCGCCCAACATAACAGCACACCATACTATCAAACACCACCTGCCTCAGCCAACCCGCAGTCGTTACTTAGGCAGTACACTCTCCCGTCTAGCGACGGCGAACACGCTTTTGATGCTGCTTTGCACTTGACAACGTGGCCAGAGGAGCCACGAGGGCTCGGACTAGTCACCTTCGCCGAAGCAATGAATTCGACGTTGAGCATCGGAGCCACACCTGCGCCGAGTGCCAGCACGCACTTCACATGGCCGAACGACTTCGCAGCGGGCCCGTCATCGACCCCAAGCCTTGCCAATTGGCGCAGTCCGACGTGGGGTAGCAGCTGCGATCGTTTCGCGACACCGCTGTCGACCGCTGCAGCCTGGACACCGCAGCTTGCTATGACCGGCGAGTATCACTACTCACCCAATGACTCACAACACAGCGCAAGCACTCACCCTTCGAGTATACCATCCCCGTTCGCGCAGACAGATGGTCTGTCGACCATGAGTCATCCGCCCAGTATCAAGCTCGAGGACCAGACCGCCTATGGCGCACATCAACTACAATTCAACCCGGAGATGGGGCAGCCCATGCAGTCCTTGCAAGTAAGACCTTGCGATCTGATCGCCGACGCATCGTACCGGTCATACAGCATCGTAAGCGTAGCAGGCAGCCCAGAGGCGGAGGAGGACGTCAAGCCCATGATGATGCGCTGTCGACCATCGTATCGTCGCACGCAGTCCACTGGCAGCTTCTCGGATGGGCCCATTGAGGGTCGATCAAAGCGTGGATTCACGAAGCCGGAGACCGCCAACTGCGCTTGCGATCAGTGCGGCAAGCTGTTTCAACGATCGTACAATCTCAAAGCTCATCTGGACACGCATGCGCCGAATCGGGAACACCCACATGTATGTATGCACAGCGAGTGTGACAAGCGGTTCGTGCGACGGACGGATCTTGTACGACATGAGGCGAGCGTGAGTCCTTCCAATCATCCAATGGCCTACACTTTGCTGATGATCTCTAGGTGCACCTCAAAGAACGGAATTTTACATGTCACCTCTGCGACGGTGCCTTTGCACGCAAAGATACCCTACGAAGGTGTGTGGACACGTCTGCCCTAACTGAGTACATACACTGACTCGATCGATAGGCACATCGACGATGGCTGTCCGAAACGCCCTGAATGCAGAAAGCGCGCAACAGTGAAGAAACGACGATCATCGTCGACACTGCTGTCACGACGAACGTCTGTACAGCACACCCAGGACCTCTCGCCTACTCAATCTCCTCTCAGATACCCAGTCCGCTATACATAATGTCCAAGGACGAGGCTCATATGAGCATAACACATGAACATAAGGGACGGCAGTCTATTTGGCATTGTCGTATAGCAGGGCGTTGGCGGCACCATTGAGGATTGATACACCCGAGACTACTCGGTTTTGTTGGAGTCCAGGCATTGGCAGGTGCAAAGAAGCACCGGGATTTGCATAGATCGTCTCGCAATTCTACTCAACCATTAGCTCCTCTGCTGCCTCGTACTACTTCAGACGCAATTGAAGCTAGGCAATGCCAGTGCATCGAGCTAGTGCGAACCATCGAAAGAACCGCATCAGGTTCTCCACAGGATTTACCACAACGTCGGGTAAGGAAAACAAAGTCAGCCTGGTCGACTGACTACTGTCCATTCAAGAATCGTGCTAAGACCAAGTAATATAGCGATCACATGTCCAGGATTGACTGCACACGCGGGATCAGCATAGTATAGTCCCTGTCAGCCACTCAGCCTCCAAGCTGGATCCACCTTCACTCCACCGGTGAATCCTTCACGCACAACGCCCACCGGAGATCTGGCAATCTGAGCCATATTGCATGCTCTCGGTCGCTCGCCTCTACCCAAGCGACCCCACGTTCAGCGAACCAAGCAGCGACCATAGCCGCCCATCTGAGAAACACTGCAAATTCTCATTGGCTCATGCGCGTCAATTTGCGCGGTCACTGTTGGTTGCTGCCGAACCAACATACGCTAAGATATGCAGACACGGCTGAGGATAAATTGTGTTTCCACACGTGCAAGCAAAAGCAATGGCGTGGTGTCTATTTAGCTTTCGGGCAAGGCGTTGAAGGGTGGGTCGGGGAAGTTGGAGATCGGAGCCAGGATAAAGGCGGGTGAAGATTGGCTCTGCGCCCCGATTGCGCCGTTAGGCGCTCTGCTTGACTCGAGGGGTTCAGCGTTATTGCTTTACTCCTTACCCGTAAGAAAGCGATGTGCAATGCCCCATGAGCTCTTTCAAGAACAGCAGAGCCGAGTCCCGTGCTCCTAGTGCAGTAGCAGATCTTAGTCTGGTCACTTCCAATCAATCTTTGACCGGCCCTGGCAGGAACGCGTCGAAAATTGAAGAAGATATCAGCGAATGTCGCATCAGACATGGTCCGCAACTGAGACCAATCGTTCGCAGCCTGTCTGGATCAATCGACAGCATCACTGCCTGTATATCGACTTGTAGAGTACGTGAAAATTTACAAGACCGTTCAGGCACTTGGTGACCTACATTCACCAGCGTCACTTGCTTGGGCAGAACTCAATAAGCTCATGGACCGTCCCGCATCCCTTTAGACCCCACAGTAACGACATCGCGTTCACTGGCTGCCTCGAACCGAACGTGCCCACAGCATTAGACAACTCTCCCAAGACAAATAGTATGGACATTACCAGAGCCTCACAGCTGACAGGGGTCACAATGGGTACTCCCTCTGCCATTTCGGGCAACGTCATGTCTGCTCCATCGCTCAGCTCGTTCATGAGTGCAAGTTTACCGAAAGACGCGTCGCCACAGCTCAAAACGGCGTACGATGCAGTAGCTCTGGCATCACATGCAGCTTTGCTAGCAACTGGCTTCAGACTGGTTGGTCTGGGCGAGGAGCATAGGCTTGAAGTCTCGGCGGATTCCGCGCAGCCTCACATTCTGCCTTCGGAATGGAACTCACATGCTGGATCCTATGCCTTCCGTTACAAACATTCGCAATCAAGCATGGAGTACTTGCTTAAGGTTAATCGCATGGGCAACAAGGCCGTCATCATGGGCATGGGTATGGGCGACGACAAGACGCACACATTTGACGTCAAGATTTCCGACTTCATCTCCGAGGGCAATTTACCAGCATCGCCCGCACGCGATGCAGATAATAACGAAGAGGACCTGCTTGAACGCCTCGGCGCTATCTTCATCACTGTCGGACGGCTCTCGGACTTTGGAAGCTTATTTCGCCTCAACATCATTCAGAAGTTGATCCCCAGCCTACAGAAGGACGGCTACCAAGAAACGCCGTCCGGGCAATCCTCCAGCGCACAAACGAATGAACCGCGCCATCCTCGC